>CAUYSK010115147.1:0-170166 GCA_963575035.1 Avahi laniger
TAAAAATAGAAATCAACCCCAGCAGAAACTCTCATTTCTACACAAAGTCGTGGAAACTAAACAACCTTCTGCTGAACGATTACTTCATAAATGAGGAAATCAAGATGGAAATCAAAAGATTCTTTGAACTAAACGACAATGGAGACACAAGTTACCAAAATCTGTGGGACACAGCTAAAGCAGTCCTGAGAGGAAAGTTTATTTCCATAAATGCCTATATCCAAAAGACAGAAAAATCACAAATAGACAATCTAATGAATCGACTCAAAGAGCTGGAAAAAGAAGAACAGATAGACCCCAAACCCAGCAGAAGAAGTGAAATTAATAAGATCAAATTGGAATCTGTATTTTTAAAATACAGCCTTTCTTGTGCACTCTAGAGAATAAGAACTACTGCATTGAGAAAAAATAAAATAAACTGCCATATGTTATGCTAAAATCAGAGATGTTCAAGTTTAAACTTGAATGTTAAAAACACTCAGAAATTCTAATAATTGGAAAATAGTTTTAAATTTTCAAAAAAAAAAGAGCTTAGTTGCAAACTTGTAGCATACCCTATATTATATCAATGATATCAGAAGAATTTTCTAAATAAAATAAGAAATATTGTGGGCCTGGGATAGTTATATGACAATGATTCATTCACTGATTAACTTTTCCATTGGTTTTTATGTAAATGGTATGATAGTTTCTTAGAACAGTATTCCTGGAACACTGAACTTAGAGAATGCATTTCAAATATATAGAGACACTATCCTTCTATCTAGAAATAATCAATGACAAAATGAAGAGCCATTTCAACCAAATAATCTAATATAATCCCAGAGGCAAAAATATAGGAATTTGTGTAATTAGATTAATGGACACATAAATATATTTTACCACAGCATATTTATTTAATGAAACAGGTATTTATACTTCAAATAATAAAAATAATGAAAAATAAAGAAACTCAAAGACAATATGGGGCATTGGGTTTGTTTCCAGTTCTCGCAACTGTTACTACATGGTGACTGTTGAGATGGAAACTGACACCAGATCAACAGGGGAAAAAATGATGATTTTATCATCAAATACTATATTTTTGGACATGGTTAATAATATAGATATCATTAAGTACAAATTTCAGCTATGGAGAATAATTTTAGAAAATGTGGGACAACTGGGCCTGAATTTTTACATTGGAAATATTGGGATGTTGAATTTCAAACATCATTGTTATATAGAAAAGTTCCCAAATGGATTATTTTAGCCAGAATATTTTGTGATTCTTTTGAATGCAAAAATTCAGTTTCTTTTGATCTTCAAGACTGGGACAATATCTTCAGATTTGTGATTTGTATAATCGATATCTGGATTGAAGTCAGCGTTTTATTTTAAACCTTTTCTTCTTTCTTTTTTTTTTTTTTAAGTAAGAGTTCTCAAACCTGCATAACAGAGCAGTGCATGAATTGATCTTAAGTTCAAAATTCGTAAGAGTTTATGATGAATATATTTGAAAGTGCTGTAACAAGTTGATTAATGTTGAAAATGAAGTACAAAAATACTGTGAGATCTCAACATTAGTTTTTCCAGCTGGGCTCCTCCTAGTCAAGGGCTGCATCAATATTTCATTTAGTGAAAACTTCCTGGTGAATATTCTGCCATTTAGGAAGCTCTATTAATCATTAATGAATGAAATAAATTCCCAAAGGAGATTTCAGACTGAATCTGTGGATTAAGTTTTAAAAAGAGATTTTTTGCATATCAGCTTTGTCCGTGTTATCACTGGCTAGGCATGAAAGAAAGAAGCCAATTGGGAAAATCTATAACTAATCCTTTTGTTGGTATCAAGGGGTTATGCAAAGTTCATTGGAACATGCTGCTTAAAGTTTGAGTTGATCCTTTGATTAACAAATCCATGTTTTATAGATTTCTAGATCTTAAACCCTTTAGATAAATGAATCTGTTCTTAAAATAATGAAAGTTATATTGGGCCAATTGATTTAAGCAAAACTTGACAGGTAAAATTTTCAAGTTGGGATTACTCTAATCCAGAAAAGTTCAAACATAGAAATTATAATAGCCAAATAATTGTTCACATCTATAATATAAATACTACCTATTTGCTTGCATTATTATTTCTCATTAAATATTTTCTTTTGTAAAGTGCATATACTTAGAGCATTAAGCTATGAATATTTATCTTAATAAATTTATAAGACTTTATGTCAATTTATTTTACCACAAGCATAATTTATTCAATAAAATAAATGTTTACATCCTGGGCAAATCAAATAGTGAAAAATAAATAACTTCAAAGATTATTTGGCACATTAGGTTTGTTTCTAGTTGTTGCAACTGGCAGTGCAGCAGTGTTTGGATGGAAAGTGACACCAACGTCATCAATAAGAGAATCCATATTCTATTTGCCCAACACCTAATAGAAAATCATAGCCCCTAAAGAGTTTGTTCTGAATAATGGGCAAAACTAATAATTTTTATTTGTCACCATAGACTTGGCCCACATAGTTACTAGTTAATATTAAGATATCTATCTAAATACAATTCATCGGATATTTTCAGTATAAATAATATCACCTGTCAAGCAGCACCTTGTTTACATAATTATACTCTTCTTTCAGTATATGGAGTTTCCTTCTAAGATCTGGCTCCTAGAAATGAGGACTCAAAATTTGGGGATTACTAGTACTAGTACTGTGCTGAGAAGCATAGCCTCAGAAATTGAGCTAGTACAGTTAAATAGAGATGTTTACTGCTTCTATTCCAGATGAAGGAGTCCTCCCCTCAGCTGATAAGAAGTCTAAAAATACATTTAGGTGGCCTTCTCACACACACACACACACACACACACACACACACACACAAATTTTTAAGTAGCTGCAATTTCTGATCCCCTAGGATTTGACATTAAAAGTTTATATTCCTTACAGTAATTTGTCCTACAGATCAATTTCTCAGAAAACTTGGTGAATCTGATAAATACCATGGTACTTTAGATGTCCAAAAATTGTAGTTTTAGAACTTCTGATATTGATAATTACTATGAATTGGTAAACACACCAATTGTCAATTTATAGGGAATAGTTTTTCTAATCACCAAAGTAAAACTAAATAAATTCAATAGAAAAGTTAGGGTAGTGGAAACATGCATTTTTCCAAGCCTTGACACATTATAATGTAAATAAATACTGTAATATATTTCTTCAACAAATATGTTTGGGTATCTACTATATACCAGGCACTGTGCAACTGGAAGCAAAAAAGATACATATATTTCTTTCCATTAGCGATATGAAATTTTAGATAACTAAGTATCTTAGATTACATCCTTTTTTAAAGTTTAATAGATATGAATAAAATTTCTAAATTGAACAGATCTCAGTCAAATGTTAGGACACACACTTGAAATGGAAAAGGTAAGTATAGTTTACACAATTTAGCACTGCAGACCAAGATGTTAAACTCTCTGTATAAATACATAGATGCCCTTTAAAACTTAAGGAGTATATTTCTCTTCACCATCCAGAGTCTGCTTCCGAATTGTGAATAGCAACTCTATCACCAATTATGCTTCCTCCTGTTCTCTTTAAGTTTGCATTTCTCTTCCTGTATTCAACAAAAATTAAGAACATTGGTCTGAAAATTTATATTCAAGGTATCTAAAATGTGTCCACATTGAAAATTGACCACATTCATCCAAGGAGAAAGTGGTCAAGAGTAATGGACAATATAAGCAAAGAAAAGTGACTGATACGTTTTCCCCAGGAAATAAAGGGAGAGATCTATCTCTGAGTAAATAGAACATTAACTTGCTAAGGCAAAAAAAAAAAAAAAAAAAAGCAAGAGGGAAGCTATGAGCTTATTATGAATTGGATATGAGGCAAGAAAAGCCATCTAAACTTTCAGGAAGCCAGGTATTTTGTGTCCTAAAGATAGCCTGGGAGCTATTTAGTATGTTAAAAGATAATATCTAGCAGAGAAAATGAGTGGGAAGAATATATTCTCCAGGAGTCCAACCGAGGTATTTTTAATGGCCTCCCTGAAATCGCACTTCAACCAGTAAAACAATGGAAACTGCCCTAAAATAACTCCTGCCCTGAGGCAATGACCAATTTTCTCTGACTGAAATAAGAAGTGTCTTGGAACAATGCCAGAAATATATTCAAAACTAAATATATAATCTCCCATTTTTATAACTACAGAATCCCCAGTACCCTGAGATTATTTCAGAACATGTAATTCTTATTGCTTTCTCCTATGGAAGTAAAACTCTTAAAAAGCAAAAGGAAACCATGGGAAAAAAATAGCATATGTTTATCATAAATGGAAAATCATAAATATTTCAAATTTAAAAAAATTTTCTTATGCTATAAAAATAAATAGTATATAAATAGCCTATTCATATTTTAACTTTAATATTAATAGAAAAGATTACTATTGAGTGAAAACTGTGTAAATAGGAAGAGTGGAAATAATATCGAGGGAAGAAACTCTACAAAAATTTATTTTAAGAGAAAATAGATCCAAAGTTAAGAAGAGGTACACTAGCTACTACTATCAGGAGACAATAGGCCACACAAGATTAAAGAGTCCTTTTAACGTACTATCCAAGGATATAATAAAATGAACAATGTTATTTAATGTTTCCATCTCTGGCAAATTCTATAATTTAGATTTTTCTATAAATAATTTTTAGATATTTTCACATTAAAAATAACTGCATGAAGTCATATATATTGTATGCTAATTAAATTCTTTACCTCAATTTCTCTATTTTAACAAAACACAGGAACTGAAAGAGTACATATATATATATAATGCCATATATATATATACATATGTACATGTGTATATGGTATTACATATACACCCAGATCTATTCTAGAAGAATCTGTACAATAATTTGGAGCCACTCTACTACTTAATTTTAGCCCTTTATTATGCCTAGACTAATAACTTTTAACTTGGTCACCTGTTCCCTAGTCTCTATCATTTTGCTGCTGAAAAATATCTTCCCAAAATATTAATGCCATTTTCTTTTTCATACAACTATTCAAAATTTCTCTATATCTCATTAAAAATAATAGCTAACATTTTTGATTGTGCCAGGTGAGAGGCACTGCTACAAAATACTTTCATGTGGTAGTATATTTAGTCTTCAGAGACTGTTGGTGTTCTCTGACATTCTTATTCTTCACATTTCCTAGCCTCTCTTACAGTTAGTTTAGCCATATGCCTAGTTACAGGCAACAGAATGTGAGTGAAGTAATCACTGCCACCTTTGAGGGCAGAATGGTTAAATATGTCAGTTGCACCTTCCCTGTGGTCTTTCCCTCTCTTCCACCACGATCAACTAGTTAGCAAAAGACAGGTGACATTGAAGTCATATAACCACAGGACAGTCTACAAAATGGAAACACCCTGAGTTTGTGAGTACACCTAGATTATACAGGCTGAACTCATATCAGATGTAATGTAAAAAAGAAATGAACTCCTATGGTATTGAACCACATAGACTTCTGGGTTCTTTGTTATGCAGCATATCTTATATTACCCTGTGAGGTGGGTACTATTATTATACCCATTTAACAGATGAAAGAACTGAGACAGCAAGGTTAAGTAACCTGTACAAGGTCAAACAGCTATTAAGTGGTGAAACAAGATGTGCACCTAAGTAGTTTATCCAAAGGTCTATGCATATATGCAGCATGTTGTAGTCCCTTTTCATAATCACAGGATAAAGAATAATTTCTTTATCCTAGTATGCAAGGTACTTTACAATTTGGCAGTAAGACATCATGTGAAACAGTAGAGCAGGGTGTTTAAATTCTAGGCTTTAGAACACAAATCACATCCTGTCACTTATATACACTGTAACTGAACAAATCACAAGGTATCCAAGCTTTAGTAAACACTTCTTTATAATTAGAATGACAATTTACAGAATCCATCTCATAGGGTTGATGTGAAGCAAAGTAATACGTCTAGAATACTAGGTCTACTCTGGCACACTATAAGTACTTGATTTCTTATCTCTTTCTAATGGTGTTTCACAGCATACCCATTTCATACCTGAATAGACTGGCCTTCTAATAGGGCCTAACTACACCTTTCACATTCCCTCCTTTTCTTGGATATTTCCTCCATCAGAAGTACTTTTTGTTTTCTTTTATTATCTTAAAACTTTATAAATTTTTGAGGTTTAACTAAAAGTTTTTCCTTTAGCTAAGGCATTTTCTCCTAAATTGAGGTATTTTTTTCTAAATTTCTAAAGCATATCTGTTGCCTATGATAATAATTTGACACTTATATTTTATTAGGTACTAAAATCTAAGAGTTAAGAAGAGCACAGACTTTGGAGACAGACTACAAAGGTTTGATTTCCTGACTCTTCATATTTCAGTTTTATAGCACGGAGATCCAGGACCATTCAGTGACTTACCATTTTGATAATTAAAAGGAAAATAAAAAACGAAGAATCTCACTGTAAAAACAGCTGTAGGTATAATGTATATTTCTGGAGAATTGTATTTAACTAATGTTTTTATATACTTAGTTAAATTTGCTCACAAATTGTTACAATTAAACTGGATACTTATTTGCAAAAAAAAAAAAACTTGCTAACTATGTACACTTGGAAAAATTATTTAGCCTTTTTGTGACTCAGTTTCCTCAACTACAACATGAAGATACTAGATTACATAAATATTCCATTAGGTATATTGTGATGATTAAATGAAAACAGTGTTGGGCACAAAGTAAATGCTATATTAGTGTTTGTGATCATCATCATTTTTCATGGTTATCATTTCTCTGCATACATTTTATATCCCTAACATCATTACAAAAATGTTTTGAAATTATGGGTTACATTGAAATGTCCTTTATAATGTTCAACATGTTAGAACACTAACTGCATACAGTAGGAGTCCACTAAATACTTGGTGATTAAATAAAAACACATATATAGTTTGGTTAACATAATAATGGAAAATAGTAAATTTTTTGTGTGCCTACTATATTCTAGAAATTTTTCTAAAAATTGTATTATATCTTTCAATTAACAAAACCACTTAATGAGATTATTATCCTTATTTTTACCACTAAGAATTCAGAGACATAATAAAGTTAAGTTACTTGTCCAGGATCACACAGTATGAGGCAAGGGTAGGATATCATTGTTAAAAAACACAGTAGTTTCCAAACTTTATTATGTATCAGAGTCACCCAAAGGACTTTTTAACTTAGCACCATTCCTAAGTTTCTGATTCCGTAGGTCTGGATGGTGTCCAAGATACTGTATTTCTAACAGGTTTTCAGGAAGTGATGAATGATGCTGGTCATGGGATACACCTTTGAGAATCAGTGCACCAGGTTATAATCTTTCCTCTGTGATACACAACTTAAAGTATACTGGAAAAAGATATTTCTAAACTGGAAGTTGACAAATTATGTTCTAAATCAAATGGAAGCATGCAAGGTTTTCCTAGGAAACAAAGCTTAATATTAGAAATTCATATGGAAACTGTGCTTTAAAGAAAAATGAAAGAAAAAACAGACTTTTGGGGTAAAGACAATTACCTTTCTATGATACACAAGTTAACAATAAGTAGTAAATTATACAGGTGTTTGACTTGGTGTAAAAGTGCTGCTATCTTCTTAACCAAAGACAAATTAACAAACCCAGGAAACCAACTAATCTGGAAACAAAGTGTCAGAGGTTTGCAATAGGTAGCCTCAGACAAGAGAAAGAATAGACACTACTCCCCAGACTCTCTCAGCTGGTTCTGCAGGTCGATTAAGTCAGATACAAGGAATTTTAAACATAACCAGACAATTATTCTGTAAGATATCTTATGCTCCTCCAAAGTCATGAGATCCAGGGTCTGGATCTGGGTATGTCCACAAATTGCTGGGAAACCAAATCAGAGCGAAGAGTCAACTGCTTCTGCCCCAGGATCAAATGTCACAACAAACATTTTTTTCAATTATTCATTCCTCTCTGTCTACATTTTGTTTATACATGTTATATTTTCACTGAAAGAAAAAATTGACAGGACTTACTGACTTGATCCCAACTCTGAAGATCCAGAAATATATTTTCCTACCTGGATTCTAGTAAATGTTTCCCTTTCCATACACTTAGCATGTTTGTGTTGCCAAATTCATTTTGCTAAATTATATCCTTATCTATTCTTGGCTTGTTCTGCCTTGATGTACCCATGAAATGACATAATAAAAATGTCAAATGTATAATTTATCATGGTAAACCATGTACAAATCCATGCTTATGAGCATAAAAAGAGAAGAGTGTAAGCCAGAATCATTATCAATACTGGAAAATTCCAAAGTTGACATGCGCAGATTCTTTTAGTACTTTGAGATGCAGGGATATAACTCATTTAAATTTGGGCCAATGAGTAATGATCTGAGGATGTGTGAGAAAAATCTATCTAATGCCAAGGAAAAGAACCATAGGAAAGCTAAAGGCAGAACAATTACAGAAATTCACACAGGGAATTAGTTCCCAAGAGCCAAATTTTAAAGGATACATATACTAGACATCCAACACAATACCCAGAAAATTGGCATGATAGCAGTGGAGCTAAATTAGCCCTTGCCCGAAAATTCCTGTGGGACTGTCCTAAAAGAGCTTAAAAACAAGCTTTGAAAGTATCTCACTAGTTCCAAATAACTTAGCTCTTACACACCAGGAAATAAATAGATGCTTTTTAAAGCAATACAACAAAATTAAGTGTCAACAATATCAAATTTAAGATATCCAGAATACAACCAAAATTGATCAGGCAGGCTAAGAAGTAGAGAAATATGATCTGGAATCAGAGAAAATAAACAATAAAAATAGACCCAAAAATGATAGAGATGATGGAAATAACAGAAAAGGATATTGAATTAAAACAGCTATTAACATTATAAATATTTTTTACATTCAAAAAGGTTCTAGAAAAGATGAGTATAATTAGGAGAGAAATCATAAATGTTAAAGACATAATGGAAAAGACATAAATGAAATCTCTATAGATGAAAAATATATTCTGTAATCCAAAATGAAAAAAAAAATACTCCGGATGGGACTGACAGCGGAGTAGATATTTAGGAATAAAATATCAGAGAACTTCTTCAAGATCTGACAATAAAAACTATTCAGAATGAAATACAGAAAGAAAAAAAAGAAACATAAGTAAAGCAATAGAGCAACAGAAACTTGTGGGATAATTAAAGTGGTCTAATCTTGTTGAAATTGGAGTCATAGTAGGACAAAATAGGTAGTAAACAAGTAGAAAACATATCTGAAAAAATAATGGCCAAAAATTTTCCAAATTTTATGAAAACTATAAATCTACAGGTCCAAGAGTTTCAAAAAACTCTAAGCTGAGTAAACCTAAATAAACCACAGCAAAATACATTACAATCAAATTGCTTAAAATCAATGATAAAGAGAAAATCTTAAAATCATTCACAGATACAAGACGAAAGACAAGAATGTCAGCAGACTTCTCATCAGAAATGATGAAAACCATAAGATAGTGGATAGATGATCTATAAAGCACGGGGGGAGGGAAGTAATTGTATAGGGATACAAGTTAACTTTTTTAAGGTGATAAAAATGTTCAATAATTGATTGTGGAGGAATTTACAAATTATTCATATTCATAAACAAAATGATTAAATTTATCATATGTAAGTTATCACAAAATAGCTGATTAAAAAAGATGCTGGTCAATTTTGAGGAAATGGTGTTAGTATATTATGAGAGTTTTAAATGACAGAACATTTTTCCTAAGAAGAAAATTTATTAAAAAATTATAGAATATTTTGCTTGGTTTACATTTAGGTACTGCAGTATTCTAAAGAGAGGCATGAATTCATACACGCTTATAAAACAAACTGTTTAACAAATATCTACTTCCTCTTTTAAGAAAATAAAACAAAATCAAATTATCGCCAGAAAAGTAATAATTTAAGTAGCAAGCAATGTGATTTAGATGACTCACAAAAAGTAATTCTCAACAAATGTATTTTCTATAAATGCAAAACCCAAGTTAATATCACACTAAACTTGTCATATAATCAGTGGTTGGCATGACAATTATAATTTCAAATTTGTATTAGTTCAACATGTGCAAGAAAATTATTTTGGGCTGAAGATATTTTTAAAACTATTTTTATAAAACCTTTTTATTTTTGAATAAATTTAAAATTTTTATTAATTTTTCCCAAGTAATTATTATTCATAGAACAATTTTGATCAAATTGTGTTTTCCACAACTATAATAAAGGATTTTCATGGGGTGCCACAATGTTTCTTTACCTCCAGTTTATTTCTTGAAGAAGTGGGTTTCCAGTGAGAGACAATTCATGGAGAGAATAGCATGCATTGAACCATACTTTGGCACTTGTAAGATCTACAGAAAATAAACAAAATCATTTTGAAAGGTATCACAAATATAGAAAAATATCATAAATCAATGGCAATTTTATTTATTGGTTAGCTGTTAAAGAAAAGCAGTATTTTTATTTTTCCATATAATAATATGTACTTTTAAAGAAAGACAATATTTAGTTAAAAACATGGGTAACTGTCAGAATATGTTTCTACCATTGAGCAGCTGTGTGAACTAGTGCAAATCTGCTTTCCAGCTCAGGTTGGAAAGGGATATGTGTATGTTGGGTAAGAGGTAGGTAGAAGTCTATATGAGGATTTACCACATGTCCTTAGAAAAGTGCTAGGTGTTACACAGGTAGGCAAGACTTTGGCAAAACCTAGCAGGGATCACCTACCTGCTCATTTAAATAAATATACCATTCAGAAAATTAATATGTCAAATGGTGGCCTGGACAAAATGTTTACAAAACATGTATCTGACAAAGAATTAACACCCAGAATATATTAAAATTTTCTATAAATCAATATGATAAAGGAAAATAACTTCTTTTTTTTGAGACAGAGTCTTGCTCTGTTGCCCTGGCTAGAGTGCAGTGGCATCATCATAGCTCATTGCAACCTTCAACTCCTGGGCTTATGAGATTCTTTTGTCTCGGCCTCCCATGTGTCTGTTACTAAAGGTGTGAGCCACCACACTTTGCTAAGAAAATAACTACATTTTTTAAATGGTGAAATATTTGAAAAGACACAACAAAAAAATATATAAAAATCAACAATCAACACTTATAACTAGGTTCAACATATTTACAAAAGGGAAATGCAAAAAAAAAAAAAACCCAAGGTACTAATAATGAAATGCTAAACATTCTCCAGAATGTAGCAATTAGAACTCTCCTACACTACCGGTGGGGGTGTAAAGGGCTACAACTACTTTGGAAATTAGTTTGTCAGTCTCTTTTGAAGTTAAACATACCCCTACCCCATTATACAGCCTTACACTCTTACACTTGTCCAAGACAACTGAAAACATAAGTCCACAAAAAAATTTGCACAAGAATTTCCCTAAGAACTTTAGATTCATAGTAGCCCTAAACTGCAAACAATCAAAATACTTTTCAACAAGGAAACTGATACACAAATTATGATATATTCATGCAATAGTTTATACTTCAGCAAAAAAAAAAGAACTGATATAAATGTTATGCTGAAATGTCACATGAATACTGAACAAAGAAAACTGGAGGCAAAAAAAGAATATACTGCTTGATCTCTTTAATATAAAGACAAAATTAATCAGTGGTGACAAATTCAGACTGCAGTTGCCTCTAGGAGTGGACTTACTGGGAATGGGAATTGGGAAATTTTAAGGGGAGGTGGAAATTAGTCAATTTAATTCACGATTCTTTAATAAATTTTTTCTTGAAATGGGGACTTGCTATGTTGCCCAGGCTGCTCTTGAACTCCTGGGCTCAAGAGATCCTCCTGCCTCGGCCTCCAAAGTATCTGGGATTACAAGGATGTGCCACTGCACTTTTCTCTAATAAAACTTTTAATGGGTGACTACTATACCTGTTAGGAATAAACAATTTAGACAAGTTTGTTTACTCATCTTCATTAGTCTATTTATTTCATATATAAAAGATATATGACTTTCAAATAAAAATATAATTGTGACTTTGCCTAGGCCTACTATAAAGATATGGAGGTAATATGATTTTAAAAGTAGAAAGAAAATTCTAATTGAATTATTTCAGCATACTTTATTGCACAGATTTACTGTTTGTACATACCCTTAACATATGTATTCAGAACAACTCTTTACCATATTTGGAACAGAAACTCAAAAGTCTGTTATTTAAAAAAATTTTATATTATTCTAAACTTACCAGAAAGACAATTGTTGCTGACATCTAGTTTTTCCAGACAAACAAAATGAAAAAGTGGTACAATTTTTGTCAAGCTGAAAACAAAAACAGAATTCATAAAAATTCCAAAATATAATATCCTTACTATTATTATCATTACTATTTAACAATGCATTTATATAATACATTTATATAACTGTATAAAATTGCATATATAATTATAATTGTACAATACAATTATAACATCTGCTAACAGTGCTTATTAAAAATGGAGTAATTACAGGATTCTGAGTATTTATAATGGAAAATTTCTAGTCATTTTTTTTCTGTTTTTATTTAAGCTACCATCCCATGGAAATGCATCTAGTCATTTTTAAAAAGAAATTGTCATGGAATTGCCAATTTCAATCACAAATATCATGGACTTTGATGTGTATTTGCTATTCAAATAAAATATACCTTTTTTGTTCTTATTATTTTTGCCTTTGTATAAACCCAAATTTACAGAGAATTTATATTATCTATATTTTTAATCCCTGACAGAAAGACAGAGCCTAAACCTTTAAGGTACAAATATAAAAATTCACTTATTTTCACGTTTCTGTGGAATAACTGATGAGTCACTAGTTTTGTTCTTTAACTTAAAAAATTTTTGTTTACTACATTGAAAGTATTGTAAGCACTATAATTTAAGTATCCAAAAATTATACTGGGCTTAATTTTAAATTGGAAATATGCTCATGATATTAAAAAAATGAATCTAAGAAACATAATAATGTACAATGTTTTAATCTATACAATGGACTTAAATTTAATAAAATATACTGATATTTAAAATTAATATTCTTTTAATTATGTATATTAAAAATCTAATAGCAATAAACTTGCCTCCTACTTTTTAAATAAAAAGTTATTATTTTCTACATTATAATTGTCATTAATAATCCATATTCAAGAGAAAAACATAAGTGATATTCAAAATTTACATATCACTGAAAACAAAAGCTAAGAAGGGAAAATTAACTCTAGCTTGATTTGTA
This sequence comes from Avahi laniger, assembly GCA_963575035.1. Taxonomy (NCBI): domain Eukaryota; kingdom Metazoa; phylum Chordata; class Mammalia; order Primates; family Indriidae; genus Avahi; species Avahi laniger. The sequence continues at coordinate 13,317 of CAUYSK010115147.1, forward strand.
TTTCCAACTAAAACAAGTCTACACTACACTTGCTCTGTAACATAATATCACATTATCACAGTTATTTGGAAATTAAAATCAAGCCAGTTTATTTGAATCTTTAAATAAGACAAAAACTCCTTTGTATAAAATATATTCTCATCACTATTTAAAAAGTATTTTGAATTAATCCCCCCTTATAAATGTTGGAATTCCATAACTGCTCAAAATATGCTTTGGCTAAAGGAGTGTCTCTGGCACCAAAAAAACAAACAAAAAGAGGTATGCATTAACTTCTACTTCTTTTTCTTTCTTGTTTTTTATTCTATCCCCCCAGTTGTCTTTACCTCTATTTCTGTGAACTCCCTGACATGATTTAAAAAAAAGAAAAAAGAAAAAGAAAGAAAAGAAAGGGAAAAACCCTCTTCTTTTAATGTCAGAAACTCACAGAATAATACTATGACTGGAAGACTCATAGAGTCCGGTACAAGACTAACCCTTGTATTGACCTTGACTCCTCTCGTGTACTATCCTGTTCTGCATTAGCAGAGAGAAAGAAGATACTATTGATGAAAACATAGACTAAATAATGAGGTCAGAAGAAGATCTCTCTACATGTTGCCAATCCTAAGTACAATATTACTATTCGTATACAATACCACTTTTTTTTTTATTTCAGCATATTATGGGGGTACAGATGTTTAGGTTACGTATGTTGCCCTTGGCCCCCCTCCTCCCTAAGTCCGAGTTTCAAATATGTCCATTCTTCGGGTGGTGCACATTGCACTCTTTGTATAAAATTGTCCCCTCCTCCCCCCTCCCCCCTGCCCAACATCCAATAGATGTTATTCTTGTATGTGCACTTATGTGTTGATCAGTTATCCCAAGAATGGAAAGACAAGCATCACATGTACTCACCATCAAATTGGTATTAACTGATCAACACATAAGTGCACATACAATACCACTTTTAAAAAACAGTTTCTAGGGGGAAAATGATTCAAGTTGATAAAATAGTGAGAAAAATTTTGGCCATTACATTTATAGATACACTTCATTATTTGTAAATACACTCCATAATGGTAAAATTTACTGAAATGTCACAAGGATATTGAAGAAAAGGAAGGAAGGAAGAAGAGAGGAAGAGAAGGGAGGAGGGAAGTGGAAAAGCAAGGGAGGAGGGAGGCAAGGAGGAAGGGATGGAGGGAGCAAGGAACTTAAAACTTTGCCTGTATGTAATTAGTGGGTTTAAGTCTTAATCGTATGACATTTTCTACTAAGCATGTGCCAGATCATTATTGAGAGTAATAAATTTTAATTCTTCAAGTAAAAATATAATTCTGATAAATGCTATTAACAAGAAAATCTTTTTTAATATATTTCTATTACCAAATCTTTGTCCTACTGAAAGGATTGTGAAAGATTAATAGTTAATAACATATTACATCCTTCAGAATACAATTTCTCTTTTTTCTGAATATCTCATGTTTTCAGCCAATAAATTATAGGCAACATTTAGGTTATATGAAGTCCTCAAATGAAAATACCAAATAAAGTAAAAAAAAAATCAATAAATATCCTCTTTACAAAAATTAATCCAAGGGCTAGGCACTGTGGCTCATGCCTATAATCCTAGCACTCAGGGAAGCTGAAGCGGGAGGATCATTTGAGCTCAGGAGTTTGAGACCAGCCTGAGCAAGAGTGAGACTCTGTCTCTACTAAAAAGAGAAAGAAATTAATTGGACAACTAAAAATATATAGAAAAAACTAGCTGGGTATGGTGGCGCATGTCTGTAGTCCCAGCTACTCGGAGGTTGAGGCAGAAGGATTACTTGAGCCCAGGAGTTTGAGGTTGCTGTGAGCTAGGCTGATGCCACGCACTCTAGCCAGGGCAACAGAGTGAGACTTTGTCTCAAAAAAAAAAAAAAAAAATTAATCCAGGTAATGAAATATCTGTTTTGACCAAATATTTTTATAATACTGAAATTTTATCTCTGCAGATAACCATGCTTTTAAAATCGTGTTCTTTTATGAGATTTAAATCAAGAAAACTGGCTACTCATTCACCTTTATGACTATTCATTAGGATGGTCGAAACCTAATAGTAGAATTCTTTTTTTAAACCTCTACAACTTTCCTTTTACTGACATTCTATGTATATTTTTTCCAAGAAAATTCAAACCAGAGAGACAAAGGACATTAGTGAAAACCTAATACCATTTGACCTTGTCACATTAGCCCTGGGCATTAAAAAGATATAAATTTCAAAGACGACAAAAAGCAAAAGATTTGTACAATGAGCAGCCAATGGGTAATAGTTTCCACTTTCTGCTCCTACTTAGAGTCTCACTGGAAGTAGAAAGGTTTATAAAGCCAGAAACTCTTCCAGTTAGAACTCAGTTGAATCAAACTTAAAACAGTCACATGTCCTAATGAAAATTTAAAACAGAAGTCAGGATGAAACAAGTATTTCAAACAATTATGTACTAAGTATCATTCTTTACATGTATTCCATTTGTTGGAAAAAAAGCATATGGACACATAATTTCTTCCTCATGATGAAAATATTTATCAAAAATTAAAAGAAAAATACATAATTTAAAAGCCATACCAACCTCAAGGCCAAATATCATATTCATAAAATTCTCACTTTGCAAAATGTATCTGAATGCATTTTCCTCTTGGATCTTCATTAAAATCTCATAAAATAGGTAAGATGGGTATTTTAACCCCTTTTACATGTAAGAAAAAACTGAGGCTCAGATAGTAAAAGAGACTTGTCCAATGTCAATTGACTGGTAAGTTGTAGATTCAAAATTCAGACCCAGATCTGCTGAGTCTCAGTTTTATCAAATGTGATTTGGTTCTGAAAAAGTGAATGCACAGAAAGCACAATGTAAGATGGATGATTTTTCAGTTGATGTTAAGCTTGTGAAAAATCCTAAGGCTGAAGATGATTTTTACTCTGTGACATTAGAAAATTATTTTACTATTCTATGTCCATTTCTATCAATTCCATTTCCCTGGTGCCCTAAGGCCTGTCTTCATCCTCAGAAATGGTAGAAGGTTATGTGTACGAAGAGCTTTAAAAAACTCAGAAAGAATATATTCCAATATAAGTGACGGTATTAAAAAAGGGATAGTATTATTAAAACATTTAAAATAGCATATATTACATAATTCTACTTTTTTGTAAAGGTAAGTATAAAAGATTAAGTTATTTTATGCCTAAGAGTTCTTTGATGGTAAGGACATATATCACTCATTTTTATTTATCTCCCCCAAATAGCTAACCCTACTTCAACATTCAAATGTTAGTGAGGTAAACAAAATTATAAATAGGGATCATTTGGATTAATTATACCAATTATCATTATATCGATGCTACAAATATTGTAATGTTCAAATTTATATAATTGCTATTATATCAGATTGATGTGTATATATCATATCATATTGATAGAGCAACAGTCTATTAGCTAGTATTAATTTTAATCTTTAGAAATAGAATATTTTTTAATGATTTAAATTGTCCAAAGAAATTAAAGGCATTATATTTTAAAAATGTTCTTGATTTAAATATTTTATAATCTCTTTTTATACTTTATGCTCATTTATGTGCTTTGAGATCCATTTCTATAAAATATGTTAGATATGTAAATTCCTGAGTGATTTATTTCATATGTCCAAAGCATAGTTAAGTATTTCATTTTGAAATTATATTTATTACCTGGAAAAGATCCAATGGGTTTGTGAAAGGCCCAAATTACTTACACACTATTAACTGATGGAGTAGGCTCTAGGAACAAATGTCCTTTTAAACTTAAATCAACTTTCAAATTAATATTTTAGATCTGATTAAAACAATTTGAGGGACTTTTGAATACAGCTTCAGTTTTCGGTTCTCAATGTTTGATAAGTAGAAGTAGAATAATTTAGTGCCCACATGTTCAAAGGATGAGCACTATTGTGGCAGAGATTCAGAAATGATTTTATAGTTTTGGGGAAAAATAGGTTATATATAAAAATTAGGTTATCCTTGTTCACTTGTTTTGAGAGCACTGTATAATTCAAAGAAGAATTTTCTTGTTAAAAGAGGTTCCTTTCCCCTATTCCATGTGCCTTTGATGAACAAATTAATCATATTAGAGTGAATAGGTCTCAATGAAATATTAAGCGGAGGAGAAATACACATATTGTGCCCTGTTTTGGTTTTAGACAGTTATTCTCAGCAAAGATCCAGATGTCTGGTGGTCTTGAATACATCTTCTGAGGCAGGTACTCATTTCAATTTCATGTTAAGGTATTTTTTTTAAGTGTTACTTTATATCCTTAGGGAAATCAAATTTGAATCCATCTTAACAGTTACGAAAAAAATGCAAGTTGACTGTAGATTAAAAATCATTCTTCCAGGACTTAATAGGTACCACTTGACAGAATGAGACATCCTTCTGAATTAAATTAACTACCTCCTGTATTTTCCAAGGACTATATTCTTTTCAAATATAAACGAATCTGCCCTGAGAGATTTCTGCAAGTGCATTTTTGAGGAGAAATAAAATGAGGAGGATAATCGACAATTAAAATTCTACTAGAATTCTAAGGTACGCCAATAATTCACTTTAGCTTTTTAAATTCTATAAAGTTATCTCTATAATTTGTGTACTAATTTATTTCGATGCACTCCCATTGAATTCCTGGAGAAATCCAACTTTTCTCTTTGTTTATGAACATCATGCATTTATTTTAAGCAATCATTCACTGTATTTATTGCTTCAGTAAAGTATATTTTTACCTGTTTTGAGAGATAGTAAGATTTTGCAGTAAAGGCAGCCAATATGAAGAGAATGCTTCCACAGTTGAAATGCTGTTATCATCCAAGTGCAATTCTCTTAGCAGAACATGATTCTCCAGGGATGGAAGCTATGTTTAAATTTGGTTCATTACTTTATATTAAGCAAAATATGTTATCATTTAACTAAATTTAAAAATATAAAACCTATCAAAGCTAACAACAGATTCTGGCAAACTGTATATCATAAACCAAAGTTTAATAAAACTTTTAGTATGAATAAAACTTCTATTAATTAACTTAAATTTTTAATATTCTTTATAAAAGGTATTTCGTGATGAAATAGAATTTCATGATAGACAAATTTGGCCCCATTTATATACTGAAGTAAGTTATAATTTATTATATTTTAATATTATAAAAAACTAATGTTGAATTGATTTATTTATAAACTATTATAACTGTTGAATATTTAATAGAGAAAAGTATGAAAGAATTCAAAGTCAGCTAAAAACAAAATGCAGCTGATTAGTAAAAATGAACACGGAAAAGTTATTCAAAAGTGCTTTTAAAGTATGTGGTTGATATTTCTATCAAAAGAAAAATGTTGCATTAATCACAGAAATCAATTAATTGAAAGCAATTACCTCACTTAGGTAATTTCCCTGTAACTTTAGTATCTGAAGCAATCCACAATTTTCAATGCCCTCAATTTCAGTAAGATGATTATGAGAGCAATCCAGATATATAATGGTAGGTGTATCACAAAGACCTTTTGTACTAATTAACTGATTATGGTCCACAATTAGTTGCTGAAGATTTTTCAAGGATTCTAAACCACCTGGAAGAAAAATTTTATAAGATCAATAGTAGCATAAATTCTTCCACACTTTAAAAGGAGAGTTTCAATTTTTTCCTAAATAGTTACACCTTAGTATTTCCCAACATCTTTAATTACAAGTGAAGACTGAGCCCAAATTCCTGGTGAAACTTATAAAATGTGATATTATTTAAACTGGCATCTGGGAGATATATTTTAAAATGACATAATTAGATATCACTTAGAAATTGAACAAAACACTAAAAGGCATCATTGGGTAATGAACGTTTTATTTTCAAATAAGAATGAAACAAGGGAGAAATAGAAGGACTGTTTTTTAAAAAACAGTTTTGACTCACTCCAGAGCCTTTGAATTTCAAATGTTTGCTAAAGACTACATATATAACATTAGAATGCTATTTTCCTACCATCAGAATAATTACCTTAGATTTCCAAATGAAGTATATAACACCATATCAGAACCAATGAAATATTGGCATATTCTTCACATATTTCAAGATTGTCATGAGTGACCTCCTTTTTGACCAGATAAACTTAAAATCAGTATGATACTATCTAAGAAATATTAGATGAGGTTTAGAAATTATACCTCAGTGGTCATGAGGAAAAACTGAGAAGGTTGTTTTAAAAAGCTAACAGGAATTAACATTAGAAAGAAATGCTGAGAAAGTCTGTAAAAGTTTCATGGATGATATGAAAAATCTAGAAAATGTTCTTTAGATTAGATATTAGACTATGTATGTTCTCTGTTGAAATTCTACAAACTGGAAATACATGTTAAGGTCTTGAGTAAGCACCACTGAGCAGAATATCTACAGTGAGGACTGTACACATGGGAGTCATTAAGGCTAAATCTTGGAGAAGTGCTTCAGTCTGATTATCTTGTCAAACTCTCGCATAATATTTTTTTCAATTAAATGTCAGAATAAATATGGAGTTCTTTATTTTTTTTTTACCAAAAAGTTATTTGATAAATTAAAAGAGATAGTTTTAAAAGAAGAAATATTATATATAAAAATTGGTTTCTGGAATTTATGTAATGAATTTATTCTGCAAGAATTTAGAGCATCTTTTGCCTGTATTGTCTGCTTTAGTGGGTTAATTGATGTTCATTAGATATGATCATAAGGCATACTAAACTCCACCCAAGATTTGTTCTTTTAATTATATATTGATTTACAAAAAGAAAGGGCAGAGAGTCTGCTTGTATCAAGTTTGAAGAGATGAAGGGAACAATCAAGTAACATTACCAAAATCTCATAAGAAAATGCAATACTGCATTATAGTTTAAAAATTTAGATAATGTAAAAAACAATTTCATAAATATTCATGAAAAATTATAATTCAAAATTTCAGTATCTCTAATAGTTTAAGTCAAATAAAGTAACTTAGTGTTATGGATGATGATTTCTCACAAAAATATGTTTTTACACAAAAAGTAAATTTTCATATAATGAGTAATAGATTATGCAACATAAGAGAAGCAGGAAAATGCATAAAGGACTCAAAGAAGAAAAGAGAGACTAAAATCTAAATTCAGGCAGTAGTCTTATATTTTTAAGATTTACCTAGGATCAATGCACTGGTATTTCCCTGTAACGTAAAATAGTAATTACAACTTAGAAAAAATTGTTATTTTTTGTTATTAAGAAATGAATTGTTCTTCCCTATCAGACATTTAACTAGGTTAATTAATAAAATAACAGGTCAATTATATATTATAAACTTCGAGGGATTAAAAGCAGTATATGACATATTATAATAAATATATTGGCTATAATATAATTTAAAGTCTGCTAAAATAGAAAATATGCTGGAGTTTAGTATGCCTTATGATCATATCTAATGAACATCAATTAACCCACTAAAGTAGATAATACAGGCAAAAGGAAACACCAATTAATACAGATTAGTAGTTGGGTAAAATGAAATGTCCTTTATCAAATATTCAAATGTCCTGCATGTTTTCAGACAAGAGAAAACACAATAAAAAATATTCAAATGGATTATTGAATCTACTTTTATAGGCTTAATATTTTCAAAAACTATGTGCATTGCTCTTAAATTATCCAGAGCTAATCTGAAATAGAAATTTCCATTAACTCATTTGGAGTGGGGAATGCATTTATGAAACTTTTCAAGGGTCATCCAAGATGAGAACCAAGATGAAACATTAGGTTACACAGTAATGAAAGATAAAACATTTAGCAAAGGAAGCTGGAAAAAAAAAATCAGGGAAAGCAGAACAATTGGGAGAAGAAAAGAGGAAAAGGCAAACAATTCTGCAATGAAGGAGGGGTAAAAAAAATAAAACATAATTTACAAATATGACATGTATGCACTTTTGTTTATACTAAATTATATACAGTCAGACACAGTTGTCAAAGGAATGAGAAGGGGGTCACTGTTTGGCAGTGATGAAGCCGCTGAAGCCTTTTGCTGGAGACATTAAGAGTAATCAGGATGAAACCACAATGCAGTGGAAGTGAAGACAATAAGTGTTGACTACGTTTTAGATTTTTGATAATGGAAAGAAGATTCTCCACAGTCCTGAAAATAGTCTACGTGATCTGCTTCCCATTATCTCTGCCAACTCATCCTCTACTACCGTCCCCTTCCCTCATTTCTATGAATCTATTATATAGTGATACACAAATATAAACTAACCGATAGAGATGTTCTTTGCTATTTAAATGCAAAGAAGTGGAGACAAGTTAAATGTCCATCAATAAGGGAATAGTTAAATAAATTATAGTGTATCTCTAAAATGAATATGCAAAATATTCAATATGTAGTAGCACTGACGGAGGAGGATGTCCATGATATATTACTATATGTAAAACTTAAGTTGCATACATAGGCTTTTAGTTATTGAGTAAATCTAAATCTAAATCTGCACATGAATCTGAAACTAAATCTTCACATCTATAATTATATTGCATAGGATGAGGTCTAGAATAATCCACAAACAATTGTTAACAATGGTCCCCCCTTCAAAATGAAACAGAGAAGTGAGTAGACAGATGAAGTTTAACTGCTTACACTATACACATCTTTTTTCAAAAAATTTAAATGAGAATGTACTTCTTGTGAAATATTTTTAAAAACAATATATTTGAGCAAAGAATCAGAGCGAATATTGAAGAGAACTTTGTTATTCTGTATTTAATCCTGACCACCACCAACAACAAATATGGTTTTTCAACTGAACTACTAAAAAATTTGGGAAAACCTGTGTTGTTCTCTATCACAAGGGCTTGTTATATAGCCAAAGTGGGAGAACACTGTACATAGAAAGGAGGGCATACCTCTTAGAATTTAAGATGAAATTTTTTTAAAAATTCAGCAAAATGTTAAAAAAAGAGACTTGGTTTGGTCTCTAAAACACTGGCCTAACTACAATAGTGAGGAGGGAGATGCATTTAAGAAAAGCAAATTTTGATTATATATTTTAAAAATCAGCCTAATAATAAAAAAGGACATCATCTAAAAAATATGCGAAACTGAGGTCTGCCAACAACCACATGAGTGAGCTTAGAAGTAGATCTTTCATTCTCATTGAGCCTTGAGTTGATGGCAGTCCTGGCTGACAGCTATGAACCACAACCTCATGAGAAACCCTGAGCCAGAACCACCCAGAGTTAAGCCATTCCCAGATTTCTGATTCACAGAAAATGTGAAGTAATAAATGTTTATTGTTTTAAATTGCTAAGTTTGGAGTATCTTTCTTCACATCAATATATAACTACTGCAATAAGGATTCTATTCTGAAGAAAACATAACTCAAGAAAGAATAAATTATGCTGAAAATGCTTTGGGCTATGGAAGAACATTTTTAAAAAATTGAATATAATAAGAGTGCAAAAATATTTAAACAAGCAGGTAAACAAATGTACCAAAATAACACCAGAACAGAGCTAATAAATAATTTAGAAGCAACATTGTACAGAACAGAGAGCTAGAAAATGAATTGCCCCAAAGAGGAGATAACCACATTAACATGAGAAGAAAGAAGAAAAGAAGAAGATGAAGGAGGAGGAGGAAGAAGAAGACATGGATTGAATCAATTAAATAATAACAGATATGAAAGAAAAAAGACAAACACAACAAAAATATGTATCACCTATGACTGAAGAATAGAATCAAACCAAAAACCTTTTCAAATATATAAAAAGCTAAATCTTCCAGAAATGAAAAAATAACATGTAGTTTGAAAAGAACATTACTTTCCAAGAAAAACTTATATGGATGTATTGACAATAAGATGTTTCTTAGTTAAGTTAGTGATTAAGGACAAGAAAAAAACGGCGTTATCTAGGTAGAAATCATTTATGAGGAGAGAAAAATCCAGTTAGCCTCAAAGTTTACCATAGCAACACACAATACCATATATGCAATGGAATAAAGACCATAAAGTACCAAGTCAAAGTGTGACCTAAAAATACATGATATACAATGATAATACATTATCATTCAGGTATAAAGGCAACTGACCGACATTCTCAAATGTGAAAGAATTCAGGGAATATAGTATACATTGGACCATCTTTGAAAAGTAAGATTTGAAAAGAGCTAATAAACTGCATAATCCAGACAAGCAAGAAATGAAATAAACAGCTGTCATAAACTATCCATTTTCATATAGATATAATACTGCTATAGGAGATAGAGTGGGTAAATATTATATATCTTAATGTGAATAATAAAAATCACAAAGGAAGACTGGAAATGTATAAATATGCTAATTTATGCTATTATCTTAAAGAGGAGTTAATATTGCCTAAAATAGACTAATCAAAAGCGAATGTCCTAATAAGTTTTTGAATCAAAAAATAGACACACTAATAGATAAAAATGGGAAGAGCAGGTGGAAGAAAGTGTAAATGTAATAATTTTATCAACTTTAATATGAAGAAGTCAATAGGTACGTTCTAAAAATTTGAAATCAAACCAATTTCATATAATTTCCTGCTCACTTTAACAATGCTTTTGTGAGTTTTCAAATATGTCCCATCCTAGTAAATTATCTGCAGGAAAATTGGTAGAGAATGAATGTTTCAAACTAGTAATTCTCATGTAGATGATTTTTTGCACCACAAGATGATTTTGTAATAATTTTTTAAAAATTCAAATTGATGTTCTACTTCAGTAGTGGTAAAGTTCTGGCTGCATCATCTCAAAAGCAGTACTAAATTTTAAATGATTCAATATTAAAATATAAAATACATGCCCCAAACACATCAGCTTATGCATACTCTAATAATCACAAGTATTATTAAATTTTCTTAATATTAAATTAAAATTTACCTATTTACTTAAATTTTCTCTAATAAAAATGTATCATAAGTACACTTATTTATATGGAAAAGTAGGCATCATTGGCTGAAATGTTACAATGTTCACTTCGAACAATGAGAACATTTATATATGAGGACATTTTGTTGACTGTTTTCCTTCTGTTATTACTCAAAGAGCTTTGAATTTCTATTCCAATGTTTGCTATAAATTTTATTTCCTTGATAGCACTATGTGATAACTTTTCTTAATTTATTGAAATAATAGTTATAGAATATTTTATATGTTAGGAGATATAAACCAGTTATATTCTCTACATTTCTACTACAAATATAAAGATCTATTTTTCCACAAATAGGTTTACCTTGATACAAAATTCATCAGAGACTAGTTCTACTAGTTCCATCACTGTGTTGTGTCACCTGAGAAGCAGAAAAATGATACAAGGCAGAACAATCTCTGCTTTTAAGTATCTCTTACCTAATAAATTCAACTAGAAAAATTTTTAATTACTGACATCTAAAAATATTCACAATTTATTAAGTGAATAAAGTAAATTATAAAACAATACTACAATAGTGATTTTTAAATGTATAGAAAACAACATAGAAAGCTCATCCACATTGGCTATATCTGGATGGTGGGATTATGGATTATTGTTTTATCATTTTTAAGTGCAAGTTTTAGACAATAAGCATGTATTAATTGTGTGGCTTAAAAGTTACTTAGAAAAAAAATTACAAATTGATTTTAAGAAATTTCTGGTCAGATAACCTGATCATTGTTACCCATGATAATAACTAAAAATAGCCATGACAATTTTTTGAATGTTTCCAAATGAGCTTTTAAGAAAGTAAAGAATTCTCAGCACATAGTCTAAATATATATGATAGGCAAAGAGAGGTAAGCAGAACACTAAAGTCAGTTTTCAATGGGAGAACATTTATTAAACTGAGGAATATGAAGATTCTATAGCTCAGAGCTTAAGGAAATAAAAATCAAACTTCACCTAAGGTGAAAAGTATAACAGACAATCCCACACAAACCTGGAACCTCAACCAGATATAACCAACCAGAAGATAGAAAGTTAAATGGCATATCTTGCATCTCAATATTCAGAAGAATGGGCAAAAAAAATCTCCTACTTAAAAACAATAGACACTAGCTGGCCCTCCTGTAGGTTTGCAGCTCAAATTCACTCAATACATGATCATAAAATTTCCACCAGAAGTGTAGCATAAATAATTGTAGATTGTCTGTGTCCCCAGCTATCTAAAAACATCTTCTCTAGAGACCAAACTTTCATCCCAAATCTAAGAATAATCACAAAGCTTAAATTCCAGGGAAAATAAAAAGATAACAATAAACAAACACATGAAATACACAATGTAATAAGGTGCCATAAGTAAGAGTTAGCAAAAATAACAAAATATAGCAGAAGTAGACCCAGATGGAAATTCAAATTAATTTAAGTTAAAAACTCAATAACCTGGAGAGGTTTCAAGATGGCTGACTAGAGATATCTGGTATACACCTCCTCCACAAAGAAGAACCAAAATAATGAGTAGATAATCACACTTGAAATGGGTCATCTAAGAGAGGACACTGGAATTCAACAAAGAAGTAAAGAGGAAACACCAATGGCACTTGAGCACTCCTTCTAGGGGCCTGGGGACTGGCCTGCCCAGCTCATCACGGTCACTGTCAACACCAGCATGGACTACTTGAGACCTATAAATTAGTTCTTCAACTGCTACTGCCATCACCTTTGCCACACTCGCTTCCCAGGAGCCCAAGAACCCACTCATCCACCCAACACATTGTCTTACTCTCAGCACCAGAGCAAGCTGCCTGGAGGCCCAAGAATTGCCCTGGCTGTGTCCACTAATACCAGTGCCAGTGTATGTCACCAGGAGGCCCAAGGATGGGCACACCCAGCCTTCCACTGCCACCATGGGGGCCTGAGGATAGACCCATCATGCATCCCTATACCCAGTAAAACTTCACCAGAGCCTGTACTAAAAACCACACCTTATTCCACTGAGGAAATCACAGACACTACTGATGATATTTATCACTGAAGGAATTACATGGAGACTATACTACCGTATGCATCCAGAATCACAGGTAAAGTGCCCTACACAATCAATACCACAGATACATCTTCAGAGAAAAGTCCTTTCCCTACACAAGCAAGTTCAAAATATTGAAAAGAGTAACTATTACACCAAATGTGTAGATATTAACAAAAGGACACAAGTAACATGAAAAAACAAGGAAATATGACACCTCCAAAGGAACACAATAATTCTCCAGCAACAGATCACAATCTAAAAGAAATTTATGAAATCCTGGATGAAAAGTTCAAAACAATGATATTTAAGAAGATTAGTGAGACACAAGATAATACACAAAATAATACAAAAATATCACAGGAATAATTCAGTATTAAAATGAGAAATTTAGCCAAGAGACAGATAGCATACAAACAAAAAACAAACAGAAATTCTGGAATAGAAATATTCATTAAATGAAACACAAAATACATTCAAAATCTTCAATAATAGTGTAGATCAAGCAGAAGAAAGAATGTCAAAGATGAAGATAGATCTTTTGACAGACCTGCAGGCCAGATCCTGTACCCCTAGGACTTGATCGTGTTGCTCCGGGTCATGGAGGGGAGATTCGTGAACTAATCTGAGGAGGCGAGAGAGCCCTTGTGGGCAGAACTGAAAAGACAGCATAGTGTGGGTCCCAGCTGCAGTGTACTCACGGAACAACCCTCCCCCAACAGGAAGGCCACGATCTCAGCCCAGGGTAGTATCCTGGATAGGGAAACTTCCAGCCTGCTGTGCCATTTCTGGGGAACCCAGCCGGCTTGAGCTACTGCCTGCTGGCAAATGCCAGAGGGAGACCATAGAGCAGGAGTGGGAGAAGAAGAGCAAAACTTGCTCCTGACTGCCAGATTGTGGATCTCATATGGCACCTGCCTCCACAAGCAGATTTTCTATTTGGGTGGGGCCATCTCAGCCTCTCCCTGGTGACTTTCCTGAGAAAGCTGGGAGCAGACCTCTGACCCCCACCAAAAGACCTCCTTACCAGCTTTTGCGGAGCTTAAGGGCAGGCACACCCAACCCAATCCTGCCCAGCCTCACTCTCCAACACACCTCTGCTGTGGTAGAGAATAAGGATTCAACTGGAAGTTCTAGGTCCAAACCCACTACCTGGGGCATTTGAGTGCTTCTCCTGAAGGGCAGGAGCTGGTCACAGGTCCTAAAAACAACACTGCAGCTTGTTCCTTCCAGCAAGTGCCACCTACTGACAAGGAGGTCAATTTGCACAGCCCTTTACAGCATTTACTGAGTCAATTATATAGGGTGTGGTTTATCCTTACTCACAAGCACCAAGTTCTATCTCAGAGATTAAACTGGATATGCCAGTAAAATTCACAGTATTAAGAAGACCACAGGGCTAGGGAAAGAGAAAGGATCTCAAAGACCTCAATTCTCCCTCATCAAAGAGAAACAGGGAATCTGCCCACACACATAGCTCACCACTGCTAGAGCCTACAAACACCTAGCAACTGAGAAAATCACCACAGTAAGGATATCTACAACCAGTGTATCCATCCAGACCAGAGATTGCCACTAAGCATCCACAAGCAAAGGCAAAGGTTCTTACCCAATTTATGCTACAGACACTCCCTTATAAGTGAGGGGGAAAGAATTTAAAAAGTCCCACCTAAACAACAACAACAAAAATCTGAAAATAAAAAGTGACAGCTGCCCCAGATGAGAGGGAATCAGTGAAAGAACTCGAAAGTATGAAAAATCAGAGTGAAAAGACATCCCCAGATGGGAACACCAGCTCTCTAGTAATGGGTACCTACCAAAATGGAAATATTGAAATGAAAGATAAAGAATTCCCAATATGGATTGTAAGGAAGCTGAATGCAATCCAAGAGAAAATGGAAAACCAACTCAAAGAAACCAGAAAAAAAAATTCAAGAAATGAATGAAAAATTCACTAAAGACATTAAATGTCTTTTTTAATATGCCACTAAAGACATATCAAAAAACAATACAGACAGAGCTTCTTGAAATAAAAAATTCATGTAAAGAAATATAAAAAACAATAGAAAATTTTAAGAATAGACTAGACAAGGCAGAAGAAAGAATCACAGAGCTTGAAGATAACTCTTTCTGATTAATACAATCAATAAAAAATAAAGAAGAGAGAATTAAGAGGAACAAAACCTACAAGAACTATGGCCAAATATAAGAATCATATGCATCCCTGAGGATGAAGGAGAAAATGCACAAGTCCTGGAAAACCTGTTTGAGGGAATAATGGAGGAAAATGTCCCTGGTCTTTCTAAAGATTTAAATATCCAGAAGCTCAAGGAATACCTGGGAGATTCATTGCAAAGAGGCAATCATCAAGACACATAGTTATCATACTGGCCAAATTCAACACAAAGGAGGAACTCCTGTGACCTGTGAGATGAAAACATCAAGTAACTTACAAAGGAAAACCCATCAGGCTTCATAACTGAGACCTTACAAGCCAGAGGGCATTCGAGCTCTGTCTTCAGTATTCTTAAAAACAACAACTGCCATCCTAGAATTTTGTATCCTGCAAAATTAAATTTCATATATGAAGGAGAAATAAAGACTTTTGCAGACAAACAAGCACTGAGGGAATTTGACAAGACCAGACCTGCCCTTCAGGAAATACTCAGAACCTCATTATACATGGATCAGCACAATAGACACCCATTAGAGTAAAACCAGCCAAAAGCTAAGGCTCAGAGCTCATATAAAAAAATAGCACAAGGGGTAAAACAAAGCAATAAGGTACCGTCCAACGGGATGAAAAGAATAGCATCCCACATATCAATTCTATCAATCAACGTGAATGGTATGAATGTTCCACTTAAGAAATTCAGGCATGCTGAATGGATGAAAAAATACAGCCCAAGTATCTGCTGTCTCCAGGAAATACATCTAACCCACAAGGACTTATACAGACTGAAGGTAAAAGGACGGAACAAAAAAATCATTCCATGCAAATGGAAACCAAAAGAAAGTCGATGTAGCCACTCTCATATCAGATAAAATTGATTTTAAATAAAAAATAGTACAGAAAGAAAAAGATGGTCATTACCTAACGGTAAAGGGAGCGATTCAACAAGAAGACATAATAATCCTAATTATTAATGCACCTAACACAGGCACACCCAGATTCATAAACCAAACCCTAGTAGATCTAAGCAGAGATAAAAACAGCAGCATCCTAATTGCTGGGGACTTCAACACTCCACTGATAGAAATGGACAGATGATCCAAGCAGAAAATGAATAAACATATATTAAAAACATACTTAACCAAACAAAATCTGAAAGAAGTCATCTCCAATAGATCTGCACTGAAAAAAATACTAATGCATATTCTTTTTTATTGAGACAGGGTCTTGCTTTGTTGCCCAGGCTAGAGAGCAGTGGCCCAATCATAGCTAGCTGCAGTCTTGAACTCCTGGGCTTAAATGGTCCTTCTACATCAGCCTCCTGGGTTGCTAGGGCTACAGGTGTCCATCACCAGGCACAGCTAATTAAAAAAAAAAAATTGGGGAAGAGGCGGGGTCTCACTATGTTGCCCAGGATGTCTCATACTCATAACTTCAAGCGATCTTCCCACCTCAGCCTCCAAAGTGCTGGCATTACAGGTGTGAACCACCATGCCCAGATTACTAATGCATATTCTTTGGGCAGAAGGAACATTGTAGTTAAAAGGTGGAATAAAGAGTTATAAAGAGTAGTATATATAGTACTATAAATATAGTATTATTAATACTATGTTACTATTGATATAATATCTATAGTAAACAAAAAGAATAGTAAAATAATATATAATTGGTAATATAATAGGAAAAATGAAATAATTTAAAAGCTCAGTCAAACCAAAAGAAGGCAAGAAAAGAGAAAAAAATAAACAGAACAGGCAGAACAAATAAAATCAAATAGTAAAATACTAGATTTAAACTCAAATATATCAATGATTACTCTAAATTATTGATCATACCAAATTAATTACTAGGGACTAAAGGCTACAAATCAAAGCTAGAATTTGTAAGTCAGCCTAGATAAAAAAATGAGAAAAACAACAAATTTTCATGTTACATAAAAGACACAAACCAAAAACGACTTGTAGAAATATTGTAATTAAAAGGATAGAAAAGGATGTATCTTGTGGTCACTAAACCAGTGGTTCTCAAAGTGCAGTCCAGAGACCCCCCCCACCAGAGATGCTTTTAAAGTTTCCATAAGGTCAAAACTATTTTCATAATCATTCTAAGATGCTATTTTCCTTTTCGTTCTCATTTGCTCAAGAGAATATAGTGGAGTTTTCCAGAGGCTACATGACTTGTGATATTGTAGCAAATTGAATGCAGAGTCAAATACGAGAACCCAGCTGTCCTGTGTTAAGCCAGACATTAAAGAGATTTAAAAATATGTGTAACGATGCCACTCTTCTCACTATAGCTTTTTGTTTAGAAAATATAGTTAATATTTATGAAATTTGTATGAATGCAAATACTTTATTACTTGAAGTTTTAAATGAATTAATAAATAAAAACTTAAAATTTTTGGTTTTTATTCTGATACTTTCAATATTGATAGCTATAACCCACATAAGTAAAAGCTGTTTGAGAGAGGCCCTCAATAATTTTTAATGGTGTACAATGGTCCTGCATCCATAACCATGGTCTGGTTATATCAGATACAGAAGACTAAGGCAAAAGCTTTACAACAGTTGAAAAGTGACATTTAAAAATGATAAAATTGGTCAATTCAACAAAAATATTAACAGCATGGCCTCAAAAATATTTTTGAGCAAAAAAATATCAGATACAAGAATAAAAAGAGTGAATTACAACCATCATGAGAATCATTTATTTAACTTTTTATCTATAACTATGGTAACATTATTAGTACCACACTTAATCAACAGGCAACATAATGAAAAATGAGTAGGCTCTGAGTAGGCAGTCCTGAGTCTTGATAAAACAGAGCTATTACAAAACTAGCTATGTAAATATAGACAAGTTACTTAACTTCTCTGAGCCTTAGTTCCTTTATTTGTAGAGTGAGAGTGATTTCACATTATTGAGAGGATTAAAAATAATATTTTAAAGCAGTTTATACAGAATTTTTATGTGATAGGTACTAATAATGACAGCTATTATAGTTTTCTAGCAATTATCCTACATAAAACAAGGAATTTTAGAACTACAAACTGTGGTGACTGAATAAGGCATCAAAGACAGTAGATTTTGGGCTAAACATTGAAGGAGGAATAGGATATTAATATACATTCAAAAATGTCTATATACAAATCATTAAATAGTTACTTAATCTGGTAAGTGCATTTGGACAAAAGGACAAGATCCAGATGAGAAGAGTTACTTGCTACCCTTTGTCTTTTAATCTTATAAATTCTTTACTGTCAAAGGAAGGATGAGAATTCAGCAAAACAGACTTATAACAGACTTATAAGTCTTATATTAATATACCATTAATTCCTCAACACCTCTGAGAAAATTATTCTTTCCCTGTCAAAACATCTGACATTTCTTCTACTTCCCCATTCAAAACAAAAGAAACAATAGACACAAAAATATTCAAGAGCCTCTTTCAATGGACTTAAATATAATAGTAAGTATAAAGAATAGCTTAAATAATCTTGAGTTCACTGCTTAAATATATTCCTTTAATAGCTCTTTTAAAGTTTCCTATGCCCAACAAAATTTAGGCCAAGTGTGTTTGTTTACTTCTCAAAGGTCTCCTTCCCATTGCTAAACTAGCAATTGGCCATACTTGCTACAAATGTCTATTTCAAATAATTCTTCCCACAGAAATGAGCCAGTGGTCAATAAAACATTCCTGCCACAGAGGAGAAAATCCTGTAAGGAACAATAAAACTAAAGATGGAAGTTTTCACTAAATAAATGTTTGGTAGAAGTCTACCTCCTTCAACTGCTCATTGATTGCTATATCTGATAGGTTTTCTTCTACATATACAAATATGCTGAGTTGCACTTGAGATTTTGAATTTCAGTGCAAAAGTCCTTGAGGATTATACATATTGCATAGAAATAAGAACACTGAAACAGGAATCAGGAAACTTGGATTCCAGCCACACCTTTGCCATGAGTTAGATGAAAACTATGTAGGTCTGTTTTTTCATCTGTAAACTAAGTGGCCTAGACTGGCAGATCTGTAAATTCTCTTTCAGACTTACACTAGGCATTGTGTTGCATTTCAAAACTGAAAAGTAAACTAGCACCATCTAGTGGATTCCAAAAATTCACTAAATATATAATAGCGGAAAGCATTTCTACAAGCAAAATGTCTAGAGCTTTCTTTTGTTTTACTTTATTTAGTTTATTTCCCCAAAGACTCACAGACAATATTTAGAAGCAAGAATCATTCCAGGTACATTTCTCTTATGAGCCATGACATAGTAATCAAGCCTATATGAAAATGTTGATTTATTTCAATACATTTCATATTTATAATACCAGTGTCACTTTTCCAGAAAGCAAGATTATTTGAAAAATAAGTAGTATAAAAAAATCTCTTAGCATCTCTTCTATTTCCAATGATATTTTTTAGGAATGTATGACCTGAAATTTATAAATCAACAAATTGATTGCTGAAATTAAATATTTTTTGTAGATTAAAATTTTCCTAACGTAGCAGAAAAAGAACCTTCATGAATGAGAAGACAAAGATAATTATTGGCTCTTATATATTAACATCATATTTATTTTCATTTTATCCAATATTCAACAAATGAAATATAATAATTTACTCCAAATATACATATATACATGGGTGTGTGTATATCTATATATATGCATGCATGTCTATCACTAGGATATACACTCAGTGAAAGTCAGGACAGTCATTTGTTTTATTTCTTGCTGCATTCCCAGCAATATTCCATTGTTGCATTCCAGTGCCTAGAGAAGTGCTTATACCTAATAGAAGCTCAATAAATTAATTTGCTCATTAATAAATTTATTAATAAAACAATCTGAAAATCATATTTTTCAGCATAAAGAGTTGTAATATAGATAAAAATAGTAATAATCTTAAGTATTAAATGCATGTTTATTAAAGAGGCAGAAGAATAAGTCAATTAAAAAATTAGGCACTGGGGTACATTGCTGAATTTCAAACCCTGTTCTATCACTTACTAGCTATATGATTTTAGGCAATTTATCTAGCCTCTCTGTGCCTCAGTTTTCTTATGTGGTACAGTGGGAAAATTAAATAGCACTCATTGCACTGCTATTAAAAGTAAATCAGTTAATATGTATTATACAAAGCACTTGAAACAAATGTGCAGTGGTAAGAAAGCTATCTATTACTATAGTATATTAAATTGTACTCTTTTCTATCACTAAAATTTATAAAACAATTTCATCAAACATGGATTTCTAAAAAATTAATTTAGTTTCAAAATGTTTTTGCTAGAAAGTCAATAAAATCCCTTATAAAACTGGGAGAAATAAAGAAAGCTAGATTATTAATTATAAATCACCCATTTTTCATTTCCTTTGGCTATTCTTTAAAGAGAACTAACTCAAAAGTACTGACTCAAAGTATGAAAGATTTCCTACAAACCACTGTATAAACTTCAACAATTAATGTGGCAACATCCATTCAAGAATTGTTTCTCCAGAATATATGTAGAAAACAAAAATTTTACTAATTTTGCCTTAAATTTACTTATGGAAAATTTCAACAAAAGAAAGCATGAAAGATAATAATAATATCATAACAAACCTTAAACTGCTATCCATCCAAATTAAACTGAATTATAAAAGATAAAAAAAACTATAAAGCATATTTTAAATTAATAAAAAGTATAAAATCTCTTGTCTGATTAAAATAAGTCCATCTTTAATATCAACCTAAAGTGAACTTAATGAGCTTAAAGTGATTATTTTGTGCATTCAAAGTATGCAAGAATAACTCCAGATCATGTTAAAATATTCTGTAATCAAAAACTTGCTTCCAAATAGACTCAATGATAGAAGGTAATACAAAAACATAAATACTATCCTTTAAATTATTACACAATTTATATGAAAGTATGCATCTCAATATAATAGTTTGTTCTTTTCTTCATTTGGCCAGAAAGTGACCTGCACTTCAATATGTAATATATATATATATATATATATCAGTGACTCTATTTTGAGTTATATTTTGGTTATGACTAACAATAATAACAGAAACCATGTCTTTCCATTGCTGCAGTACATAATATCTTTAAATATTAAAGGTAATAGCAAAAATGTATTATTAACTTTGCAACTTCCAATTTATAGAAATTGTTAATTTAAACTAATAACAAAACAATTATTTAATTTTTAAATATTAAAATTAAAATTATTAATTGAATGTTAAATTATTAAATTTAAAATAATTGATTTAAAATTTAAATGGTTATTTTTGTAAAAGAGAAAAGTATCTTACTTAAAATTGGTGAGAAATATTTCACATTATATTTTTATTTTTATAATTACATAGTTTAATTAGAATGGAAAACATTCAACATAACTAATTTCAAATGAATTGCCTTAAAGAGATTTACATAGCCGCTATTCCCATTCACTTAAATGCAAAGAATACAGATCAAATAAAAATGTGCATTTAATGTTTTCTAATAAAAAGAGTAACTAGAGTTAATATTACATATTAACTACTGCAGTGATTATAGCTTAGTAAGAATTATAAGCAAATTAAACTTGAAACTACAAATGTAAAATATTGTAGTATTGCTTCCAATTTTATTTCATCTCTGTAAGAAATATAGCATGAAATAGTAACTTATTAACTTACAAATACAAATCTATCTTTGTGCCCCTTCACAAGAGTTCTTAGCATCCATATATCATTGAAAGACAAAATCTATGTTTTTCACTTACTCAACCAGAATCTCTAAGCAGGTCCTGAAGATGAAAAACAGACTCCAACTGGTCTTCAAAAAATCTACTTTCTCAGGTATACTCTTCTCACACTCAATAAATACAGTAATTTCATTGTACCCAACAGACAGCAAAGAAGTCTTTTACCTTGTTTGCTCTGTACTACACAGAGATACCTCAGGTTCATCAATTAATACTATGGCAGTTTTCACATAAATCTTGCTGATATCCTATTCCAGGAAATCCACTACTCACAAAAAATCCCATACAGCACTGCTGGCAATGAAGATGAAGTAAATGGGAATTTAAACATTTCTTTTTTACAAACAGCCTTTTTCATTTTTTTTTAAAGTTTGCTTCACTGCGTGCCAATATAGTAACATACATTATCAATGTACTTACCTTCATTCCAACAACAAAAATATCTCTTTATGTATTTTAAAGTAAAAATATTTGCATCAAAAGTATCAGTATTTTCATATGGGAGAAGTCATGGGTGGTCCCAAAGCAGAAAGAACAGGAACATAGGCAACTCAACATATGAAAGAATCTTATATATTTTCAAAAGTGTTCCTTGAAATGTTTACAAAACAAAGCTTACTTTGTGAAAACAGATCTACTTTTCCCATATTGACAAAAAAAGGGAGATGATAGTGATCACCTAGATCCAACTCTCTTTATCTTCCAGATAAAAAGCAACATACATAAAAATACACACAACTTATACTTCTAGTATAAATGGGAGACAAAGAAATTATAACCTAAGTTTTTTGTAAGTGGCGTAATAAGTACCCAGAACCACCATAACCCAGTCTGATTCCACACTTGTGCAGAGGGCATCCTATCAAACTGAATGGATAAGTAAGAAGTGGAGGTGCCCAAGTGTTGGAAGAACCCATGCATCATCTCCAGAAAGAGAGAACATCATCCTGAGGGGATGGCAGAATTGAAACCAAATACATAAACTGAATTAATAAATCCAAATGGTCATGACCTACATGAGAGAAAAACTTTTAAGCCGGGATCAAAAAATAAAACCTAACTCTATGCTGCATAAAAGTAAATACCTGAAACAAAGTAATTCAAAAGGTTAAAAATAAAAAATATGGCCAGGTAGACAAATCAAACAAAAATAAACCATATCAGACAAGGTAGAATTTAGTTTCGAAGGCACTGAAGAGATAAATAAAAAAACTTATAGTATTCAAAGCTAAAATTCATAATAAACATAACATAGTTACCTACAAAACAGCATGGCAGCAACATTCATAAAACAGAAATCAATGGATATAAAGAAACAGGCTGATTAATAACACATTAGTAATAGACAAATTTAAAATAGCTCAACTCCCTCAGTCCAAAGTAGATCAAGCAAACAGAATACCTAAAACAAAAGATCACTAAAGTAGACTTATAAATGAAAAAATAAACTCTGTATCTCAATTAAAAAACTGTCTCCTTTTTAAGTACACATGAAAGATTCATGCAAATTGATCACATATCATCTTAGAAAGAAAGCCACAGTAAGTTCCAAAAAGCAGAAATGGTACAAAAATTATTCTGTGGCTATAATACAATAAAATTAGGAAAAAAGTAACAAAAAAATGGCCTTTACATATGGGCCTTTCCATATGTCTTATCTTTAAGTAAAAGATAAGACAACCTAAAATTGCAACTGCTAAAAATACCTATGTATCAGACATTGTAGACTAAGCATTGCTCAGAGGAAAACATATAGATTTAAGTATTTATGCCAATAAAAGTAAAAAAAGATAAAAAATAATTGAATTAAATATATGACTCAAAATTAGAAAAGAACAGCATAATAAACACAAAAAAAGCAGAAAAAAACTGGTATTATGCATTAGTGGTAGGAGTGCAAAATGGCACAACCTATATAAAGGGAGTCTGGTCCTACCTGCCCAAATTGTACACATCCTTTGGTCCAACAATTTAATTGCAGGAAATTAACCTAAAGATATATCTAATGAAGTATGAAATTACATAGGTGTCAGCATATTCACTGTGGCAATGTGGAAGTTTGGAAACCATCCAATATCCATCAACAGGCAACAGGGGAATAAACTCTGGTCCATTCACACAACAGAATATTATGCAGCCTTGGAAAAGAGTGTTATGAACTCCATAATAGGTTGTTAAATGAAAAAAGCAAGATAAAAAATAGTGCTTAAATTATGCTACATTTTGTGAAAGAAAGGATTATCATGTATACATGTGTTTTTTTACATATGTGTATGTATGTATATAGATACATACATATATGTGATATACATATTATACACATTACACATATGTCACATATGTGCCATATTATACAAAAACATCCATATATGGAGAAACAGAGAGAAAAGGGCAGGGACAGAAGCACATCTTTTTGAGAATGTTTTTTTAAATGTAGTTTTCAGTTTGGAATCATGTATCTATTTTATATATCACAAATAAAACTGAATCAAATGGGAAAAGTGAACTAATTATACATCATATTCATAACATAATCACAAAGATAAAATATTTTAAAAGATTTTAGAACAACTGTTTAAATTACATCCTTTTGGGGGACATAGTAAAAAGACAAATAAATACAAAGAAAGAGTAACTTTCATAAGTTTTACTGTAAGCAGTAATATTGGCATTGTTGTTTTGAAGCTATTTTATGGATAAGATATAGCAAATGGTTATGTTAATGGAGCCATAAACCAAGGATTATATTGGAGGAGAAATAGAATACAACTATAAAGTTTATAAAGTTTATATCAATATTTGATATCTCCAATTCATATTCACAGGACAATACAATTTGAGTATTAAAAAATAAGATAACTGACTAAATATTCTGAAGTATAAAACTTTATAAGTTCATAAGAACACAGAGACACAGAGAGAGAAAAAATGCAAGAAACAAAGTAAATAAAACAAACCAATACATTTGGCACCAATGAAAGTATCTAGGGCCACTAAGACCTTACTTTAAATATTTGTCAATAAGTAAGCATTTATCTCTATCTGTCCTCTACAGATTATCTCAAGATGACTAAATAGTTCTAATTAATTAAATATTTAAAACTTAAAAGATGTGGAGGAAATGGTTAAATTAGAAAACTCACTTTTCACATCCCCTATTGCATTAATTGACTCAGGTCGTATTAATCAATGAATGAACATTAGATGAAAGGTTGATGGAGAACTTTATAATGAAGAATTAGGCTATCATCAGTGCTATCCAATACTCAACTCATCATTAAAAGTAAATAGTGAAACACAGCATGACTGCTGACATAATGAAACATGAAGCACAGAACACCACCTATGAAAAATTCCTGCCAAAGCAGCTGAATTTGAGTCTAATCAAGCCTTTTGAGCTAACTTGCATTTATAGGAAATACACAGTTAGGAAAACAATTTTAATGACACTAAAAGGAAGTAAATGGACAAAGCCAAAATGCAGGACAATCTGTAAGAACCAGTTAACAAAGGTTCTGCAACTAATCTGTGACATGGAAAAAAAAAAAAAATGGGAGGACCACTACAGATTCAAAGTCCTATGTAAATGTAACATATAGTCATTATTCATGTTATGATTCAAATAAACCCAGATACTTTTGAAGACATTAGGAAAATTGAATTGTGGGGATTATCAGTTGATACAAGACATCACTATTAATTTTATTAAATGTTATAATGCATTGTGATTAAGGAAGGGAGGATCATATTATTAAAAACTGTCTTCTAATGTATGAAAGGATAGACTACATGATTTGGGGATTTGCTTTAAAAAAGAAAAAGTAAAGTAAAAAACAAAAAAGGTAACAATGAAGCAAAGGTTGACTATAACTAATGATTATACGGAATTTCCACATATTATTCTACTTTTGTAAATGTTTGAAATTTTCCACAATAAAAAAGGAAAAACAAAATATAAGCAAACAAACAAAACTAGTAACAAGAAGGCCTAAGTAGAAGTAGAACTAAACACAAAAAGTGGGCTTACTTCTATTCCCTTGTCTACTCCCATTCTACTCCCTGATATTTCAGTCCAGATCACAGTTCCCAATAATTGCTGGACAGGGCAGGAAGACAGGATGGTACCCTTTGGGGGTCTCAAAATTTTAGCCATTTGTATTGTGTCAAAGTAAAGTTTTTATCAAGTTCCTGACTTTTTGGCAATCCTTGATTCTTTGTTAACCATTATTAAGCCCCTAGCAAGGCCCTTGAGAATCTCATAACAAATTAAACAATTAAAAAACAGGATTTTAAGCTAGGTAGTGAATAATACAATGAGATTTTAATTTTAGAATTATCACTCTGTAAACGATGTAGAAGTAAGTTGAAGCTGAATTTCAGTGGGTGGAAGAGGGAAGTCAGGTGGTAAGAGATGAAAGCAAGAACAGAAATCCCTTTCCCAACACTTGACAACAAAAGGTAAGAGAGATGAGGCAATGATAGAACCCAATGAGAGGTACGAGGGAAATTTGTTTGTTTTTCAGAAATGTGAGAGGAAGGGCACAGTAATAGGAAGAATCTGACAGAAGGCAGGTGAAAAAAGATGGAGTAAGGTCCCAGAGGGGAATGATGGAAATATTTATAGAAAATAAGAGGATTGGACTTAAACGAGAGAAGATATTTTCATTGCTGAATTATATGGAGCATAAGATATGATAAAGGAAGTACATATAGTTATGCAGATATGCAGAAGTAGCCATGGAGGGACCAAGAAGTTTAGAGAGATTCCGCCTGACGAGTTCTTTCCTGTGGTATTAGCATCCTTATCAAAGAAGGAAAGGTTAGTACAAGTGATGTATGTAGCCAAGGAGAGTAGTGATGAAAGGATTTACCAGGAAAGAGTAATGACAGCTGATGAGAAGTGTGGAAAGCATAGGATCCATAAAATATCATGGCACCGTACTGGTTATATTCCCCATTGGAGCCCAGATCACTGCTAGTTATAGGAAAAGGAACAGAGAAGTGAACATACTGACTTACGGGGCTACTACCCACTTGCAGGTGGCAGGAACATATTCCTTTTATATACATTAAAAGTCATTTATTTTCCTAATCCTAAATAAAATATTACATAACAATAATGTAAATAAAATGTGCAAATTAGTGATGGTGGTCTATTCTAAAAAGTGAGTAAATGAAACAAAATACAACTATGAGAAAGGACTATTTAAATATAAAAAATTTCATTGTTCTCACCAATTCGAGTGATTTTATTATGTGAAAGTTCAAGATTTTGAATATTAGTACAGCCATCCAAACCATGAAAAGAAGTCAGTTGATTTTTATTAAGAAGAAGAACACAGAGATTTTCCAAATTTTCACAGTTGATAGTCTCAATATGGTTTTCCTAAAGCAAAGAACAAATGCAATTAATTTTATTTCATGGCTTATTAATGAAATATTTAAAGCTTGCAAAAAAAGGAAGGATGAGATAGGATCTCCAAATGAATATCTGAATCTCTAATTTCTAGGATGACAATGCAAACTGCTATACTATTTGGATGAAAATATTAAGTAAATTAATAAAGAATTAATTTTTAATAACTTCATTAATATTCATTTAAAATATAGAAAATACAGAGCACAATGTAACAAATTCTTTTAAACAATTTAAATAAACAGAGTATATATATTGTCATCCTTGTTTCTCCCATTTGGAAGGAGAATGACTACCAAGCTTACCAAGCCCTGTCTTACCACTGTATGGGTGGGGTGGGATTAGATAACTTTTAATTTTACTTTACAGATATCTGAGTTGAGAGGACTCCACCTCAGTGGATGCAGCTGACAGGCCTCATCTCCATCTGGATCTGATTTAGATGTGACTTTGGGGTTTGGGGGACATGACTGCCTTTTGTGTGTAGGAAGGATGTGAATCATTAGGATCCAGAGGGTAGAGTTGTGATAAACTATGACTTTGGTGGCGCCCGGTAAACCTCACAACCTAATATTCACACATCCACACAGTCTCCCCCAACACGAACTCAGGGCTTAGCCAATAAAACATTATCCAACAGATGCAAGCAGATGTTTGCTAAGCACTTGCATATTGGAACTTATTTTCTAGGAACACTCACTCTTGGGATCCAACACACCTGGAAAGAAGCCCAAGATAGCCATGAAAGATTCCAACCTTCCAGACATCCCTGCCAAACCACCAGATATTTAAGAGAAGTGATTTTGGACATTCTAGCCCTATCTTCCCTCTGATTGCAATTATGTAAGAGAACCAGTCAACATTCCAAGTTTGGTCTCAATTCGGTCTCAATTCATGGCCCACAAAAACATGAACAAGTAAGATGGTGGTTGTTTTAAGCTACCAAGTAATAAAGCCTTTGTTATGCAGCAAAAATTATGAAAAACAACAACCGTATCATCTACAAAAAGGGATAAGTAATTTCCAGGTCATACGACCCAAGCAACTTCCCTTTCTAGTTCTCCAAAATTTAGGCCCTTGATCTCTGAGTTATGAGTTATTCTAGTAACTGCTTCTTCAAAATTATTATTTCTAAAACATGAAGATGAATCCATTTTATATTTAATATAAGATAAATAACAGTACAACAGAGGACATACCTGTACATCAATGTACTTAAGTTTTTTGCAGTTACTCAGGCTTTGCAAAGATGTTAATCCACAGCGTTGAAGTGATAGAAACTGAAGATTCATACACTCTGCCAATGTAGAGAGACTACAACCTGGCAAATCTTGTAATGTAACTGTTGTAACCTAGAGAATCAATAAAATGGGGGTGGATAACGTTACTTAACACAACTGAATATAAACTGTATTAGCTTTGCAAAATTGTTCAGAAAATTCATCTAAAAAAGTAATACTGTATGTTAAAACCCACATTTATCAACAACTCAGTTTTAGTTAAGCCTCTTGTCTCTTTTGTTCCCCACATGGAAAGATAAAATATTGCAGTCATCCATGACCAATTCAAGTTCAAAAGTAAAGTACATAAAAGCAGTAAAATAATCATGTATTAGCTCACTCCCTGATTTTTTACCAAATTCATTTTGTTTTTAATGCACTTGGTATTATTTTGAGGATTATAATACATAAATGTTTATGATCTGTATTTAACAGCATTTTAGGGATCCCTCGATAGTATCAGGTACCACAAAGGTCAAGGAATAGATTTTGTGTCCATTCTGCCATACTTCAAATAGAATAGTTCAGCTATCTACCAAGAAAAGAAGAAAGTTTGACTGAGAAGAGATATTATAGAATCTAAGTAGAACCATGTAATTATAATGAACCATGTAATACAAATATCCTATTACAAGTCTTCTGTATCATACCTTACTACTGAATAATATACCCAGAACACATAGAATGTGTGGAATAGCAAATTATGAATAGTAGTTTTTTTGTATTTTAAAACATTTCAAAATCCATACATTTATAATATTTTTATTATTGAGTTATTCTTGTGGACGCAATACTTCACATATCTTTTTACATATCTTTTTTCCTTACGTAACTTTTCTATCTTCCTGATTTCAGCCTTTTCAACTACAGAAAATTCAATATCAAAGAGTGTATTCAATTTCATAGCAGGACTATACTTAGAGTTCTACAAGACTATGTTAGACAGAAATATTTTCACAGAGATTAGAAAAGTGATCCATTAAATAAATTCAAGAGTTTTCATCTAAATAAAATGGCAGAGGAAAAATGTAATAATATATTGGTTCTTTATTATAATTGAGGCCATACATTGACATAAGTATTAATATATATGCTAAATCACTTTATATTAATAGAAAGAATACCTTTATATAGACACATTAGAAATCTTAAGGCTAGGTTTCCCATGTACTTAATACTCATTTTAAAATCATTGGCTTTACAGGAAGTGCCTAGTGTATATGATACTTAAAACAGAAATTATAAAAATATTCTATTAAAATTGAAAACATTATTATTTCAAAAAACATCAGAAAAGTGTAAAATTTTAAAGTGCAGTAACTCCTCTTTGTATGGAATGTCTTCTGTGCATTAAATTAAACTAAAAGTTTTAAATTTACATAGTTATGTAAATAAATGGGAGACCATAAGTTCATGGTGATATAAAGAAGGGAATTAGTTTATTCCCTGCTTTAAGTAGCAAAAGCAATAATTGATATTTTTAAAATTTCAAGTAAATAAGAATTTCTAGCTTCATAATTATTTTAGACATTCTCAATCATTTATAATCTACAGTAATTTTGAAACAAATTTACTTTTCAAAATTTTTCAGAAGAAAATATGTTTATTCATTAGTGTGAAGTTAACTTCTATATTGCCTATTTAATCTGTATGCAAACAGATATAAATTCCATAAATGGAAAATTGGCTCTACACTAAAAAAATGAAAACACTATGTAGAAACGAGCACTTAAAAATTGAAAATTTGACAATTACAGCTACAGTAACAAATGCTACTTGATGTTATAATTTATATTATTCAGCCTGATTTAATAACATGCTGGTTTCAGTCAACTATATAAACACAATTAAGTTCCAGTTATTCATGATGTGGCAATTTCTGTAGTTTAATTTTATTATAGTACAATAGGAACAACTGCTACAATATCCTTGTTAATGGTATTTACTTTTGAATATGAGGAGTTTCATGGTATTTCTTCCTCCTTTTTGTAGAACATGTTAAAACAATCCCTATCATATAGCAATGTATTCTCTACCCTACCCTAGGGTTTTCCAAACATATGAGATCAAAATAAATTTTTATATCAATTATTCATACATGCATGACAATAATCATAGACACAAACCTGGTTTATGCTTCAAAAATTAAGGTCAATATAGAATTTGTAATCATATGTGTTAATCACTGTATGGTCAGTTTGAAAAACAGCAACTGGAGCATAGTGGATGTTGGTTAAATGTTTCTTAAATAAATAAATGAACTGTTCTAACCTGTGGCAAAACTCAAATATGTTTATAGCATTGTTTCTTTTCTTTATAAAGAAAAACATAAAAACATTTTTAAAAATTTTTAGGTTCTCATGACTTGAGAATGAACTCTTCCACCTATAGAATTTATGAATAATTCATTATATAACATTTTAATAAAACAGCACAAATTAATTCTCCATTTAATCATCTAAATTTTCCCAAATCCTCGACAGCTCATTGTATATAAAACGACCTAAAAGAGCTATACACTTTTTAAAGATTTCCTTCTCAATTATTCTGAGTTCAGCCTAAAGAGTGTCAGTCATCTACAGTAAACTGTAATTACGAACATTATGAAAGCAACAACTCTATTTTTTTACTTTTTGCAGAACATTTGTCAGTGTCCCAATCTCAAATCTGTTCAACATGCAGAAATAAAATTGTTTACAAGTCAGTTGCAAAAAGACTGAGTCTGAGGTATGATTAATAGCTTAAATAAAACAGCTAAAAAATAATTTCAAGTAATTCATGTGTCTTCTCAAGAGCAGTTCGTTACAATTTATCTTGTATAATAGGAGCGATATATCTTGATCTAGAAGTTAATCAGAAGCTAAAATGTATAAGGCAAATTTATTAAAAAATCCTTAAGCTCAGTATACTTTTTTGTGGTTGTTGTTATTTAAAACAAGTTACCATTAATAGCAAAATGCCAAAAATAAAACAAATATTAATAACTTAAAATATTAAAACTAGAAAAAATAAAAGTATATTTACAACTTATAATCATTACTCTTTAATCCTATCTTTTAGGATATTACTGCATATAATGGGATGTTCCAGTATTTTCGACTTTATAACTACTTTGATGAAATAGTCTATTAAGCATCCCTCAAAAATCCATTTGTCTTTTTCTTCACTTGCTTGAGACCCTCATTTGCAAGTGACTATTATATGTATCCTAGGAGACCTAGGCCACGTTCTTCACAAACAGTATTTTAAAACTCAACAACCCTATATATAGATATAGTTCTTCCGGTTTGTGAAAGACAAAATTGAGGCTCAGACCTTTCTGAGCCTCAGTGTCACTTATATAAGGTGTCACTTATATAAGCTCTCACTTATATAAGGTGACACAGCAAATAAATGGTAAAAAATTAGAACCAAGTTATTATTCGATAAGACTTGTTAGTACTCTATTAAATTACAAACAAATAATTTTTACATTAATTTCTTTTTTAATCAATATACTGCCTAAATTGTGAAGACAGTAGTAATATGAAGATAAGATTAACATTCAAATTTTCTTTTTTCATCCACTTATCCATCCTCCCACCCACTCATGCTACCATCAAGTAATGAAAACCACTGCAGACTTAAGATGGTTCGACTTACGATTTTTTGAATTTATGATGATGTTGTGAGAACAATATGCATTCGGTAGAAACTGTACTTCAAAGTTTGATCTTTTCCTGGGCTAGCGATATTCAGTAAGATATTCTCATAGTGCCAGGCAGTGGCAGAGAGCTGCTGTTCTTGGTCAGCCACACCATCCCAAGATAAACAACAGATACTCTACAGTGTACTGAACTGCTAGATGATTTTTCTTTCCAACAGTAGATTCATGTAAGTGTTCTGAATACGTTTAAGGTAGCCTAGGCTAAGTTGTGATGTTTGGTAGGTTAGGTGTATTAAATGTATTTTCAACTTATGATGTTTTAAACTTACAATGGAGTTATCAGGACGTGACCCCTTGTAAGTCAAGAAGCATCTGTATTTACCTGGCAATGTGTAAAGAAATCTGGACAAAAGGAAGACCAGATTCACGTCCTGAAGTCTTTAAGCAAAATTAATTCATTACTGGGTGAACTTTCAGAAGAGTAAATTTTTCTCTTCTAAAGGTTCTCTCCTGAAGGACCTGTCAAGGATGGCAGTGAGTGACCAGGATAAGGACAAAGATGTGAAGCTAAGAGATTAGAAAATCAAAGTAGGAGAGCGAGTCATGGATCAGTAGCAGGGGTGAATGAAGGCACCATGAGAAGTCATCTACTAAACAGAATCTTTATAGTATTAGTCTTAAAACAAAAGATAACATTTTTTAACACTTTAGCATTTATATAGCATATTCACATGCGATTTTCATTTTTATAGTATATATTTGATGGTTCAAAGCAAAATTAAAAGCTTGAAGGATTTTAGTGTCCTTTTGAACATTGCTTCTCAAAATGGTCCATGGATCAGGACTACCAGCATCACTTAGGAGCACTGTAAAAATGCAGAACATTGGGTCTATCATCCGACCTACTCAATCAGAATCAAAACGTTAACAAATCCTTAGATGATTTATATCACATTAGTTTTCCAGGTCTTGCTCTAAGAAGTAAGAGAGTTAATCCTCACGTTATATAAAGTGACAAGAGTTCCAAAAAGTGAACAGAGAGTGAGCAGGAGAAGAAATGCCAAAGAAAGAAAGGTTCACACATCTCAACTTCCTCCATGCTAGTCTCATGGGACAGAACAGAGATCTACAATGAAAGAGAAGAGCACTACTGTTTCTCTAACTTCAGTTTTACTTTTGAAACAAGTACATCGTCAGCATGAAGCTGTCACTCATGCCTAGCTCTAACAGATATTCATAAAGAAAATTAAAAAATTGCTAATGTCATCATATTGGAAAGCCTGCAGCAATATCTTGGGGAATGAAAAGGACAAAAAGAATGGTTCCAGAGATAACATAGCCCAAGGAAAAACATAAGGGAAGAGCAGATGAGAGATTCTATGTGTAGCTCTACAGATCTGATGCATATGGCAAATACATTTCCCTAGGAAATGGAGCTGTGATCCACAACCCCCCAGACTGTGGCCTGTTAGGAGCTAGGCTGTGCATTATCACCTGAGCTCCGCCTCCCGCTCCTGTCCCTCTCCATGGAAACATTGTCTTCCATGAAACTTAGGAACTGGGCCTCACAGCAGGACAGCGTGCTAAGCTACACCTGTATTTACAGCTGCTCCCATCACCACTTGAGCTTTGCAAAACTTTTCTTCCATGAAACCGGTCCCTGGTGCCAAAAAAGGACCACTGAAACAGAGGACAGCTCAAAGTGTATTTTCTAGTTTTCGTTCCTTACATTGCTCTTTCGTAGCCCAGAGGTCTCTTCTAAACTCCACTATTTTGTTATCTTTTCACAGAATACCCTGAAATCTTATTTATAGCAATTATCAAGATTCACAATAATGTATTTATCTGCATATTTATTTGCTTAAGCTCCATGAGGGCAAAGACTGTGTTTTATTTTTGTTCCTTTGGTTTGCCAATAAATAGTGACAAATCATATTGGACAGATGGATACTTGTTGAGTGAATGAAAAAAACAATGTGTATCTATTATTATGAATGTTTCTTTTCCTAGGCATCTGCCTATATCAAGAAACTACCTAAACTTTATTTAATACATTTGACTTTCAGGCCTTAGCTAAATATGGGTATTTTTATCATGAATCCTTTCTAGTATTACACTATTTAAATTTTTTCCCCTGTTTTCCTACATACTTGTTAGTTATTGTGTCTTAATTTGGGTCAAAACTATGATCTCCATAATCATAGAAAATTAGCAGCATTTGATGAAAACTATTTTAAATTTTAGGCTAAATGTACACCACCTTTATATAGCACATGACTAAATAATTATGTTTTTATACAGGAATTCTTGAGTCTTCTATTATGTAAACCCTTCTTTCACAGCAGTAGTCATTACAAATATACTTCTTCTAAAAGGAGCCACTACGTTACGCGGTGGCTCAAGTCTAAAGCAAACTTCTATCTGACGTTAAATTAGTAGTTTCCCAGTTTAATTCCAACCCTAAATTCCCATATGCATCCACTCTTCGATGTTTAATAATGGCTGTAGGGCCCTTGAATATGGTCTTCAAGATATTAAAAGATATAAGTCAAAACTTTTTTCTTCATTTAGGGAGAAGATGTTCTGAATAATTTTTATTGAGGATTTTAAAATATACCCTCTCCCAAATGGGATGGTATTTCATTAGTAACTAACTTCATCAATTAAGAGACAGAATTCAAGTTTACAAAATATTCCTTCTATAAAGATTTGAAAAGTTACATTTTAGAGAATTGTAATTAAATATGAAAAAGTATTATAAAATTAGAGATACCTGTGGTAAAGTATTCCAAGGGCCACACTGAAGAATTTCTAGTGTATTCAAAGGGGGCATCATGTCGGCTGGGCATTTCACAGGTCTCTTTCTTTTGACAATTTTCTTTTGTTGATGTTGCTTGAAAATTTGACACCAAGGTTTAAACGATTTTATCCAAGAAATTCTCTTTTCTTCGATAGAAGATAGAAGTGTTGACGCTGGTACAGAGTAGGTCATGGTATTTTCATGTTCAGCTCTGTTTTCATGGCATTCTTCTAAAATTTCCTTAACCTCAGAGTTAAGAGAGTTTACTTCTTTAGAAACCCTGGAGTTTTTTGAATTACAGCCACCCAAGTCTTCACAAAAAGCATGTCCATCTAAAATATAATCTTGCTTGTTTCTTTTGCCTTCTTTATTTATCGTGGCATCAGTAGTGTTAAAAATCACAAGTTCACTATTCAGAGCGTTATCTTTTGGATTCTCCTCAATTTCTTTGGATTTTAAATCAATTTCTTTTTCTTGTAGTATTACATTTTCTCCTATATATTCAACATCTTCTGATTTTAATGGGAGTAGTTCTTGTTTCATTGAAATAACTAAAGCATTATTCTCTTTATATAATGGTCCATTCTGTTCTTGTACCTCTTCTTTTTCTATTTTTTGTACCTTTTCCTGCTGATTATCCTTGATTATTTTCTGTGTTTCATTGTTTTTCACCTCATTGATTGCTTGGTGATGTCCTAATATTATTTGGATTTCTTGTCCCACATTCTCATTTATGGCATGTTCCATGGTTTCCTCTTTGTGTATTTGAGACTTTAATTCTTGCAGCTGAAATTGTTCTTTCATATTTTGTTTTAGATCTGGGTATCCCAATTCATGTTTCTGGTCTATATTTTCATATTTTCTTTCTTGCTTGACCAATTTTTCTGAACATTGTTTTTTTGCTAGGTTTTCATTTTTTTCTTCTATTTTAAAATCTGCCAGAATTGCTTGCTTTGATATAGAGTCTTTTAATTGTACTTCTATTGATTTTTTGAATGCAAGCTGTTTACTTATATTTTCTCTCTTGTTTGATTCCTCAACTAGCCAAAGGGGAACATTTTCTTGCTTCTTTGAATTGTCGTCAACTAGCTTTTTGGCTATATTATCCTTATTCTTTGAAATATCTTCAACAGTTAAATGTTTGGTACTATATTCTTCCTTCTTTAATGTACTAATTATTATTAGCTGTTGGCTTTTATCTTCTCTTAATCTTAATTTTTCCTTGTTTACTAATTGCTCTCTTTCTTGTCTCAGGATGTTCTTTTTTTGTTCATATTCTTTTCCCCTCCTTTGTCTTTCCTCTTCATTGTGCTTTCTTCTCTCTTCTTCTATCCTTTGTTCCTCCTCTAATCTTTTTCGTTTTTCTTCCTCCTTTTGTCGTATTTTTGCTTCCTTTTCTTTCCACTCCTGTGCTTTCTTTTTCTTACTTTCTGCTTGTTCTTTTATGATTGGGCCATATTTTTTGTAGGTCATAAATGCTTTATATTTAGCTTGAATTTTTATAGCTGCATTATGTTGCAGTTTTAACAAACGCACTTTTTCTTTTTCCTGTAGGTCTTTAAATCTTGTTCTTTCCTCTTCCATTTGTAAATGTAAGTTTCTAATAAACTCCTAAAATAAAGTAAGATAATTAGTAGTCAACATAAACTAAATATGTTATTAATTGAAAAATCATCTAAATATAGATTGAAAACAAATACTAAAGTCTTAATACTATAAAATTCACTTAGAGGAACTAAGGGCATTTATTTTAAGGGTATTTTTTTAGATATTTAGGAGATTGGATCATGTTGGTAAGTTGATACTCTAATACTGCGAGTATAGTAAGAAACAATTTCTGAGAAAAGAGAACTATTAAAATAGATAAAACCTTACACAAGGATAATTTTAAGAAAAAATAGTTTAAACAAAAATAACTTCATATAAAAATGAAATGCAAATGTTCAAATAAAAAATATGACTCATTAAACAACAACAACAAAAAAATGGAATGACTGAACAGCTAATGACCTAAAGAAGAACTTCAAAATTAAGTGTTTTCCCAAAACAACCAACAAAATAATAAAGAGGGCAGTGTGGTGGCTCATGTCTGTAATCCTAGCACTTTGGGAGACCAAGGCAGGAGGATCACTTGAGGTCAGGAGTTCGAGACCAGCCTGAGAAAGAGCGAGACCCCATCTCTACTAAAAAATAGAAAAAATTAGCTGGGCATGGTGGTGTGCACCTCTAGTTCCAGCTACTTGGAGGCTGAGGCAAGGAGGATTGCTTGAGCCCAGGAGTTTGAGGTTGCTGTGAGCAAGGCTGACACCATGGTACTCTAGCTGGGCAACAGAGTGAGATTCTGTCTCACAAAAAATAAATAAATAAATAAAAGTGAGAAAAAAATAATAAAGATACAAAATATATGTCAGAGGTAAAGAAGACCAGTACAGAAAC
This sequence comes from Avahi laniger, assembly GCA_963575035.1. Lineage (NCBI taxonomy): Eukaryota > Metazoa > Chordata > Mammalia > Primates > Indriidae > Avahi > Avahi laniger. The sequence goes on from CAUYSK010115147.1 coordinate 50,785, forward strand.
CCCAACATATGACTGGTAGGAGTTCCAGAATAAAGAACTGAGAAAAACTGAAGGGAAGAAAATAACAGAAAAATATATTTTCTAAAAAAACAAACATAAAAAAACCATAGGATAAAAAGCTGAGTTAACGTTATGCACATGCACACACACATATACATATTCACATAACACACTGAGATAGATGTTAGCAATATTTCAGAATCCTAAGGAATATAAACTCAATGAAAGCAAGAATTATTTTATGTTTAATTCACTGCTGTGTCTTAAGAAAAATGCTTGACACAAAAGTAGTAATTATGTGTGGATGAAATGTATGAGGTGAAAAATCCTAAAGCTTCAAAAGAATGTAAAGAATAAACATCAAATAAATTTGCAACCATACATAGTCTAGGCAAAAAGAAAGAAATTGTTAAAAGTAAGTGCTAATAAACCTGTATTATGTACCTAAAGAAACTAATTCAGTTTTAAAAGCAAAACATACTCAACTGGGCAAAAACTGAGAAAGTCTACCATCCAAAAATTCTTTCTGACCAGTATTTAAGCATATACTCTAGGAAATGAAAAGTGAGTCCAAAAATCATGAGAAGACTTAAGATTCAAAAGAACACTAATGAGCAAAGAAACCATTAACATTTGCACTTAAATTTATTGTTCCATTGTCTTCTTCCTTAAAACATTTCACTTTCAAAGTCAGCTGTTAGTTTTACTGTTGCTCCTTTATATCAACAGATAATTTGTCATTCTTCTCTGGATGTTTCTATGGCTTTTTTTCCCCTTTGTTTTGAATGTCAAGTTATACTATCTAATACCAAAGGTGTGATTTTCTTTGCATCTCGCCTCATTGGAGATTATTAATCATCTTTGAATGTTCAGGTTGATTTTTTTAAAAAACAATTTGAAAACTTTTCAACCATTATTTCTTTACTTCTGCTCCATTCTCTCTCCTCTTCTTTTAAAATTATTATCATATAAATTTTATATCTTTTCACTATGCATCACATATCTCTTGTAATGCTTTTTGCTTTTCTCATTTTTTTGTCCTCTCTATGCTTTAATTTGTGTATTCTCTATTGACTTCTCTTCTGTTTCATCAATAGTCTCATCTGTTATGTCCAATCTACTGTCAGACTCATCCAGTGAATTTTTAATTTTATATATTGATTTGTTTACCTCTAGAATCTATACTTGATACTTTATTACAAAATCTAATTTTCTTTTACATTATCTACTTGTTTAACTATTTTGCTATTGGATCATAGCTATAATGTCTTAATGGTTCTACTAAACCCAACATTTGAATTACATACAAGTGAACTATTATTGTCCTTTTTTCCTCTTGTCATTCATTTGAACCTGTCACTTCACATCCTTAATCAACATTTTAATTTAAATATGTATAACAGAAGCCTACATTTTTAGGAGTATGTTTATATAAATAAATAAAAGATTTAAAATAAGTACAAAGAAAGATAATAATGTTTAGCAGGATAACAGGATTATGAGAATTTTATGTACTTTACATTTATAATTACTTAAAATGATTTTATATACATGCTATGGAATAAATAAAAACTAAAATTACATTAGTAAATGTATCATCAAAATCATCTCAAATTCAAAGAGGTTATTAACAGAATTGTGCTCAAGAAATATAGTAACATAATAACCTTTCACAACAATCTTCAAAAATAAAAAATGCTCAAAATAGTATCTTTCCTCAAACCTTAAAAGAAATTTTAAAATTACAATTTTACATGGACACAGTACATGAATGAGTTAATTTTCACTTTCAAGAAGTTTTATTTCAAGAAAACTTTCTCATGATTAATAAATTGAAATTGAGTATTATACCAATTCTGCAATATTATCTTAAAATATCCATTTCAAACACCGTAATTTATTTCAAATGAAGAAAGATCAATGTGCTTATTATGAAAAAATATATACCTCATGCTGTTTAAATTTCTCTTTCCAAATCTTCTCTTCTTTATGGATTTCATCATTCATCTTATCTTGCTCTTGCTGAACATGTGATAATAATGAAATATTATATTTAAATATCAAAGAATATTTTGTTCATTATATATGATTCTCACAACACATATTTGTAAACAGTGGTTAAAGATGACAACCAATCCAATAGTTCTCAGATTTTAGTACCAGGAAAACAATTTTAATCTCAAACCAAAGTGTCATATAAACGATACATAGGACTCCCATTCTGAGGACATAAAGATGTTTGCAACCTGGGAACGTTGTTTTATTTATTTGAATGTTTATTCACAGAATGAAATGCATTGGCTAGAAATACTGTAGAGCATTGTAAAATTTACAAATAATAATGTTTGTAAAATGGTTTTACATTAAAATTGTTTTCTTTTCAGATCATACTATTCAATTCACATGATAAATCAGTTGAGTAAGCAATGGTTTTCTTTCAATAACTCTTTATTAGCACATATTTTGTTAAGGCTCTGCCAAAGAAACAAAAATAAGCAAAATACAACCCCCCTCCTCAAAAACTCTTTCTATAATATGGAAACCCTATCAAAAGTTTACGTATTACCTCAAATTTAACATAATGTTTATCATGAGAGAAAAATTATGAAGGTTTGCAGTAGAAATGGGTATTATAAAAATTTGTATTAACTGATTGACACATAAGTGCACATATAAGAATAACATCTATTGGATGTTGGGCAGGGGAAGGAGGGGACGCCCTCCTTTGTGTATATGCATACACAAAGAGTGCAATGCGCACCACCTGAAGGATGGACATATTTGAAACTCGGATTTAGCGGGGGAGGGGGAGGCAAGGGCAACATACTTAACCTAAACATCTGTACCCCCATAATATGCTGAAATAAAAAAAAAAAGATCACAAAAGGTTTTATGCAAAAGAGTACTTGCAATGACTCGTTTTTCAAAAGACAAAACAGGCATTTTTAGCACTTAAGTATATTGAACTAGGAAAATAATTACAATGCCGTTTTTAGGAAAATCATAAGTTTACATTAGATAAAGTTGAAAGAGAACCAAGGAGACAATAAAGGAGATCGGTATTGGAGTTACTGAAGAAAGTATTGGAGATAACCGTGTGAAAATCAATGAGAGCCTTCCATGGAGTGTGGTAGGAGTGGGAACAGATACAAAGACCATGTAAATGTGAAATTCCCACAAATTGCCAATTGACTAGATATAAAGAAAGTGGGAAAACTTCTTTGAACATTATCTTATATGAGCTATGAGACCTTTTGATGGGATTTAAGTAAGGCAATAACATTTTTTAAATAAAGAGTTGTCTGACAGCACTACAGTAGATGAGCATGAGGAATACAAGGCCCAAGGCGCAAACATTAGAACAATTTGACCTACAAAGTAGCAGTAAGAAATATGGATGAGAAGATGGATAATGAAATAATTAAAAGAAGAGAGTAATGAAAGAAAGGAAAGAGTAAAAAATAGCTCTCATTTTTCTAGCTTGGACTAATGATGATAATGTGGCTTATCAAAACAAAGAATACCAGAGAAGGAGCATGATTCAGAAAGAAAGACAATACATTCAATTTTAGATGCATAAAGTTCTGAGTGTACAGTATCTGTAGTATAGTTACAGAATCAACTTAATTTTGTTATAAATATAGATTTAATTCTGAACAACCACATCTGTAGACAAGATTATCAAGAGAGAAAATATATGAAGTAATAAAAGAAAGGGACAAAGGATGGAATCCATGGTATTACCACATGCAAGGACAGAGAGAAAATAGTGAGTCTAAAATGGGTATCAAGCAGGAATTGCCAAACATGTAAGCACAGAATCAAGATAGTGTGCTCCACAGAAGTCGATGGAAAGGAAAATGGTCAACGATCAAAATTTTGCTGGCATAAAATGTTATAGAGGCCAAAATTAGAACTGAAAGAACCTGTGAAGTATAATATTTGGAGGTCATTGATTATCTTTCTCAAGAGCAGTTTCATTCTGTGGGGTGATGGTAAAACAAACCTAGCATGTTTAGGATTGGATGAGAGAAGAAGAAATGGATATAACAAAAATAATCACTCTTTAAGAAGCCTATCATAAGCAGAGCTAAAGACCATCTCAAACGAAACTAAGAACAAAGGTGATCTCAGGTAGGAGGGAAGGTAAAAAAAGAAAAAAGAATGAGTACAGATTCTTATGCTAAATAGCTATGGAATTAGAAAAAAGAAGTTTGCAATTCATGCAAAAATGTTATGTGATCATTTACTCATAATTGGGGGGGGATTTAGGTGGAACTCTTAAGAGATTTACAATAGCTATTTTGGGGAACGGAAGAAGAAGCAAACAAAGAACTCAGAAAAGAACTACTGAAAGGAAGTAAATTATATATTTAGAATCCATCATAAAGTTATAGAATAGTCCCATTGGAAAACTTTTAAGACTCAAAGCATAATAAAACACACATTTAGAAATTCGTCAAACCTACCAGTGTCACCTTTTCTTAAATCGTAATTTTATGATAAATTATAAATTTGTTTCAAAAATAAGTTATTAATACAATTACTTGAGTGTGGGGCCCAGATGTTAGATTTATTTTGCATCATCCAAGTACACAGCTGAATGCTTTGCCCTTGAGGTAGTCCATAAATTTTGGTTATAAAAGAAATCAAAATGACAACTTAGCTGGACAGGACTTAAAAATTAGATGCTTTCTACATCTGAAAATATCACTAATACTCAATAGCAATGAAACATTTCTCCACAAGCCAACAAATACTACTCCAATAATCTATATTATACTCAATTTTATTCTAGAATTTTAAAAAAAGCTTCTGATTTTGGAAATGACTGTATAATTTTGGTCTGTGTAAAGAAAATGTAGCTAAAGGAAAGTTAAAGATTCATAGTTCACTATTAGAAAAAGATATGGCAAAACTGTTTTGAAATATTAACAATTGCTTTTAATTTGTTCATTTTCCACACAATTAGGAAATGAAATTTAGTCAACATAGAAGGCTATAAAACTCTGAACTGCCTAAATGACCACATGCTATTGTTCTTTATATGGAACACTCAAAACCAGCAAGTTCTGGGTAATATATATAAATTAATTTTAATAATGAAAAACAGAGAATTTGGTCCTGCCTGTGTTTCAGACATTCTAAGATCTCGATAACCTGCAAGTAGTATCCCAAATCCACCAATATGTCACTAATGTGACCTGACTGTGTAGAGCTCCTGGGGAAAACACGTAACAGAAAAAAAACAAACATAACACTCCTTCAAATCAAAAAATTTCTAGTCCAAAGGATTATCTCAGTTATGGGAATGGGGCACAGACTGTCAACTAAATGGCTGAACCACCTCAACAAAATATGTTTTACATGTGCCATATGCCAAACCACATAGTGAGGGTATTGTATAATCAAGAAAATTTTGTTACCTTTTTCTATGTTTAGAAAGGTATTTTAAAAAGCAACAGTTTATGTTATAAATTTCAAACTACCTAGGATTATCCCTGAAACTTCATAGACTTACAGGTCCCCCCAAATCCAGTATCTGAAATTCCAATTAATTTCAATGAAAACTAATTAGGGAGTCCATATTAAGTACTGTTAATTCACAGGTAGTTGTTTCCATTATTTGGAGTAATTAAAAGCCATAAAATGAAGCTCAATCCACACCATACTCTATATGTGTCAATATTCTTCAGAAGCAGCTACTCATTCAAATAATGTATAAGAAACAAAAACAAACAAAAAGTACCTTCTGAATATTCTCTAATTTCTTCTTTTCAACTTCAAATTGTTTCATCCAGCAATATCGCTTTTCTTCCTCTTCTTGAAATTGCTTTTCTTCTCTATCCCTCTGAGCTTTGAGAGTTTCATTCTCTTTGTCTTCTAGTTCTTTCTGTTTGTCTTGCCAAGCCTCAAAAGATTGTCTACATCTTTCCTCCACTTCACAGTATCCAAAATTTATATCAGCATCATCTATATTAAGAGGAATAACATCATTACTATTAAGATCAAATCTGTCAAAACTGATCCAATTTAATTATAAAACAAATTTTGAAGTGAAGAAATAACATATTACCAAAGCAATAATATGCAAAAGGAAAATACATTTCATGAATAAACATGGAAATTCTACTGAAGTTAACACATAACTTGCCTTAAAATAGCCCACAAAACTTAATATAAAAATAAAATATGTGAGTGTGTGGAGGGGGTATGTATATGTAGTTAAGAAAAAGTTAAAGGACATAGTTAAATGCTTAATAAATTCAGGGTAGTTAATTTATTGCAATCAGCTGTACGTGTAGAAAAATTTTCAAATACATTTAAATCAAGTTATTCAGGAGGCATAAAGAAAATTGTAAGAACATGTAACTAAATAAGTATAGCAAAGGCATAATAATTTTTGAACATTATAATCGTGTTTTTCTAAATGTCAAAAAATTGTCCAAATTTTTTTCAGCTAACTATAGTTAATCACGTAACAATTATCAAAAATATTACTAAGCAGTTTAGTCTACCTGGCAAAACATGTTCATCTAAAGGCAAGTCATGGGTATCAAGCTCAGGAACAGAATCCGGACAGGCACAATTGGTTTTACTTCTCATAAATTCTTCTTTTTCTATTTCTGATAACATCTAAGAGGTTAAACAAGTACCAATGATTAAAGAAAGTCAAAATAGAAAGTAAAACTATCATTTTAGTAATATATTAAATATTTATATATAGATACCAAGAATTTTATTTACTTCAAACCTCTCTTGAATAAAAATCTATAGCACTTTGACAATTTTTCTCTTTATGATGAATAAAAATGTTTTTCCATGCTAGCAGACTGTATTTTACCTTCCTTATGTTTTTCATAACTCTAACCAATCTTTAATATTAATATATAATATTCTATTAAACTTCTCCATAATCATTTCAAAATGTTTCTATTAATGCTTGTTTTCTTCTTAACATCTTCCTTCTGAACTGTAGTGATTGTTCACATATATAAATTGTTATTATATTCGATATGATAAAAAAGAATTATTCTCTACTTTAACTTTAATTATACATAATCCTTATTTTGATCAACAATTTTGCATAATCATACTTTTACCATAATCTAATTGGTAGGGTACTTATTCCAAAAAAATAGCAGCACGATAATTTAAAATTAATGTATCAAATTTGAGTGTTACCAAAATGCATTCAACAAAGGTAAAACACTCAAAAAGAGTAAGAGATTTATAAGTAATTTTCAAATGATTAACATATTAAACATTTTAGGGAGCAAGAATAGAGTTACATAAAAGGAGAGAGAGAGAAAATGAAAGGTAAAAATGAGTCCAAGAAGTGAATCTACAGAAGGGACTTTCTCTTAAATATATTCGTGAGGTTTTAATCTAATGAAATGCTGGGCTCTTCTTTACTCTTATTTTTTTTAAGTAGTTTTCCTTTGATCTGTTTCTAAAACACTAATATAAGATCTTCTATATCTGAAGTTTCTATAGAGTGTTCAAAGTCTCTGTTGGAATAGTACTATTCCAACAGTACTATATTCTGTTGGAATATAGTACACACTTAAGAAAGGTAATAAACACTAGTGTATATTAACTGTTTTCCACAGAGTTTTTTTTTTAATCAAAGAATATGATTCTGCTGCTTTATCTACATGCACATTAAATTCCCAAGTATGAATGGCTAAAATCATTTTTATAACCTTAAATATTGAAATTTGAGTGGTTTTATATTATATTCCAGAGGAAATCATAAAACCAAAAATTATTTGCTTAAAATAATTTAATTTTAAAATTTTAAATAAACCTAAAATTAGTGAACTATGATCCTGTGTAAGAGGGAAAGATAAATTTCCGACCATAATAAAGAATACTTTAAGTCAAATGTTGAACATTTACCTTCATTAATTGCTCTGGATTTTCTTTACATTCAGTTGCTAATCCTATCCTTAGATGCATATGATTAATAGAAAATGTTCCAAAGCTACTGCCTACAGAAAGAAAAACTATATTATCACTTCAAATATTAGAGTACAACATGCCAAAATCTCAAACCCTTTCATGATTCTTTAATCTCAAATTCTACCAGGGTATATTCTTCAGCAGTAAGAGTAACTCAAAACAACAGAAAAATAATGAAGAATAAAGAACAGAAGAAATTTGTTGTCTTTATTCTAAAAATAAAAGTAACAAATTTCTAAGGCACTCTTTTTATTGTTTTTCATATTCTAGTGACTGGAGTTTATTTTTCAAGCACATAGAATCATGCTTTGCCTGATACTGTAATGATATCTTGATTAGAAATCAACAAAGGCTTAATTCTACCTGCCACAAACTAGAAATATAATCTTGCACAAGATATTGAAATCACTTTAACCAACATATTAATTTAAAAGACTATAATTGCTAACATGTGGGTGAAGTGGAATATTATTCCTTATTTTATGAGATTTTGTTGAATTTTATCATCTTTTTATTATCTGTGCAGATACAGTTGTTTCTTCAGTTAACGTGTTATATTGTGGTATTAAACTATCTTTACAGAGGACCATTCTGCATTTTAACTGATTATTCATACCTATTTTGTCAGATATTATGTATTTTTTTCTTTGACACCTATTTATTCACAATCTTTCTGGCATGCCTTCCTGTTTGAGAGGCTGAAAAGAAAAAAATAACATGATCCAGATTCCTTTGCAGAAAGATTTCTGAGAGTGATTTAGGTTCTATCCATTAATATATTTGCATATGTCTTTATTTTCATAAAAATATTATGTGTGAAGAAGAGGAAGGTGATGATACTTTTAGTTTTCTGACCCAGAATGTGACAGAGAGAGCTTTGAGTTGACAATAGGAATATATAGTAGAGGATTAATATGTCTGAATTTCTTAATTATACTAGACAGCAGTTTTTGCTTTAGCTCCGTTCTGCGATGTATTGTGGGGTTCGTTTTACACCTTGGATGTTCAACCTAGAGTCTGTTTCTTCAGTCTTAAATAAGAATTGAGCTATTTATTGTAATAGCTAGTCTTCAAAGATGGTTCTCCCTAGCAACCATGCCTCCTGGTATATTTTCTTCCCATACAGAACCTGGACTGACCCTGTGCAATCATCATGATGTGGTAGTAATGATGATGGATAATTTCTGAGAAGAGGTCATAAGAAGCCTTGTAAGTTCACCTTGGTCTCTTGGTATTTTGTTCTTGAAATGCTCCTTCTCAGAAGCCAAGTGCCATATTCCGAGAAGGACAAGCTTGAGGCCACATGTAGGTAGGTACCTACACTTGACAGCTGCATCTGAACTCTCAGCCAACAAGTAGCATCAACTGTCAACTATTTGAACAAGTCATTCTAGAATTTCAATCCAGTCAAGGTTTCAGATGACTGCAAACTTAATCAATATCCCACTATCAATGCATGAAAAACCTAAGCAAGAACTGCCCAGCTGAGTCCAGTCAGCCCACAGAACCTTAAACAGATAATAATAAATTTTTTAAGTCTCTAAGTTTATTTTGTAGCAATAAATATTCAGAACATGTACCAATTGCATTAAAAAAAACCCTTACTGCCTAAAATAGCTAGAGTGACTCTATTTTCTACAATGGAGAACCCCAATGTATCTATATTCATAAATCAAATTAGCCTCTATTTTCTTTTGTGTATATGTTATGATTATATAGTTTTGGTCTTAAATATATCGCTATTTATAAATTATCATGTGATGTTTGAATGTTTTGCTCCTTGATGGGTTGTAAGAATCCAGTTGCAAAATCTTTCCTAGTTTAATGACATTTGAGAAGAAATCCCTTTCCATCTTCTTGCCATATTATTGACTTAATCATGTTTCTCCACTTTTCAAATGATTGTTGGTTTAAATTTTCTCAGAAAATTATTTTATTCATTGATATTATTAAACCTATTTGATTAAAGCTGTTTATAGATCTCATAATTTTATAAACCACTGCTGTAACTGCAGTTGTGTCTCATTTCATGTAGCTAATTTTCTACAATCATTTCCTTTGTTTTTTTCATAATTAGACTATATAACAGACAATATATATGAGATATGTTTTCATTGTATAAACTGTAGTAAAAATAAACAAAACAAATTATTAACATCTCTCATAAATCCAGCCATAGATAATCACTGTCAAAAGTTGAAGCATATTTAGTAAATCTTTACATATCAATTCACAGTAATGTTCAGGACAAAAATCTTGGTGACAACTTCCTCTCTTCCTTTTATACCAACTCATCAACAAATCCTTTTGTTTCTTTTTACCGTAAAAATGATTTCCATGATATGACCATTTTATTCATTTCTACTCCAACCACTCTCATTTCTAATCACACTATTGCAATAGTCTTTTATAGTCTGGCTACCTCCATGCATCTTCTCTACACAGTCAATAGAATGATTGTTTCTAAACATAAGTCAGATATTGTCACTGCTTACTCAAAATCCTTTGTATACTGAGAATATACTCCAAAGTCCACATGATTTATAAGAGTCCTATATCATCCAATCCCTTGTTTTCTCGGATACAACCAGAAAGGCTTACTTGCTGTTCTTTAAACATATTAAGTCCATTCAGTGTGCCTAGAATTCCCTTGTTCTGGAACACTGAGTTTCTAAACAGCCATGTGGCTCACCTTTTCATTCATTGAAGTCATTGCTCAAATATCATCTCATAGAGACCTTCCCTGACTTCTTTACATAAAATAGCAACCTCCAGTATCTGTCCCTTTTTCTTGAAATTTTTCCTCCATAGAAGTTATTACTATTGACATTTACATATTTATTTATTTATTTTCTGTCTCCCCACACTGGAACATTACAATAGAAGAGAAGAATTTCTGCATGTTTTGTTCACTGCTGTGTTTTCAGTATCTAGAACACATCCTGTCACACAGTAATATTTGTTAAATAAATATCTATGAATATCTATATTATATTTTATACTAATATTTGCATAAATGGCATTGAATTTTAAAGCAGTTTTTACTATATCATGAATAATTTTTATGTCATTATTTTTCTAAATCTTCTTTTTTAATGGGTGTATTATTGGACAAACCAAGGTTCTGTTCAGCATTTAGGTTGTTGCCATTTCTCATTATGAATCAAGCAATGATCAAGTCTTCCTAAATCTTTGATCATTCCATAATTCTTAGAATAATTCCAAAAAGAAAATTTCCTCAGTTCAAGCAAATAGATTGTTAGACTTTTCATATAAATGATTATATTTTTCTCCAAAACAATATATACATTGATATTTCTAAAATAGTCCCATGATTGGTTTTCTTTAATGTAAAGTAATAGACCGATATTAATTAAAACTGGGTAAGCAAACTTTTGGTGGTTAGTATTTATTTGAGATATAAGAAAGCAAGTAAGGGAGAAAATGAATCAACTAAATCTAATGGTTCAACATACTATAGATATTATATTAGAAATACATTAAATGCATACACATATATACAGAAAGAGATAAGAACTTCAATCAATTTAGTTTTCTAAATTATAATCTATTCATATTTACAGAAAACTTATCTGCCAAACAGATGAAAACTGTACTTACTTAAAACATCAGTATCTTCCAGATCCTGAAGAATGAGTTCTTCAGCAGTTTTACTCTTCTTCCTTATGATGTTAATACAATGAAGAACTGACTCTGGTAATTCATCTAACTCCTAAAAATTTGAATAAAAAAAGAAACTGTAAAAGAGTTTATTATCAAAATTATGTGTCAAATATTGCATCCTTCATTCCACACCCTAAAAATGAATAAATGAGGTAAAAGGGCTCCATATAAAGAGCACAGTTCAGACAAATATATTAGGTTAAAATTTGCTTTTTATTTTTACGTGGCTCTGAAAAACCATAAGAAAACACATGAAAAAAGTTATCAATATATAATTTTCATTAATTTTATTAGAGGCTATTTATTTTTAAGTGCCCTCAATTGTTGTGTATATTTTTAGATTAATTCAAACTTCAAATAATATTAAAAAGTATTAATCAAAACTGCAAGGTTATTTTCCAAAATATTTAATGTAAAACTAATACCTTATATAATTATTTAATACATTCTAAAACTTACTTTTTGATTATCAAACACAAATTTAGTCATGTTTATGAGCTATTATAAAATGTCTACCAACATAACCTACATAAATCAATTTATAAATTTTCTAAATAACTAAATATATTGATGTACAAAATATGAAAACAAAATTCTTTCCTCCATAAACACCATAACTAGTTAGAAAATATTATGCAAAGAAATAATATTCATAAAAACAAACTATGTGAAGCACCTAGGAATAATTTTAATAATAATCTTGAAGCTGTATCTATATTTACATGACAGTAAAACTTCATTGAGGGACCTAAAACATGACATGAAGGAATCAATATAAATGTTTCTTATATGGAAGAACATTATATTCGTCTGATTTCATCTTTAAAAAAATTCTTTTCTTCCATACTGGGTTTCCATGTATTAAATTTAAGATTTCAGCCATCTTTATTTTCTCTATGCTAACTAATGGAACGAGTGCTTAGCTTTGAGAATGAATATCAGATGATGAAGAGAAAATGTTACCTTTTCATTGAGTACTACAGAAAGTCACACAAAATTTTACGTTATAAAGTTAGTCCCAATAAAATGCTATATTGAAAATATTGACAAAAATATCTATTGTTCTGTCCTCTGTCCTGTTTTGAGATTTATATTTCTTTTTTAACTAAAAAGTCTTTTAAGAAATATGGATTGTAGAGATTGTTGCTACGTCCTGTGAAATATAATCTATAATTCCTGAATCTTTAATCCTTAGTTTATAATTTCACCATTTTAAGTTAATTTTAAGTTAATTCTGAATGATACAAATAATTTTGAGATATCTTAATTAAATCAGAAGAGCTTTAAACTTTTATTCTTTTCCCTTTATATATAAAGGTATAATAAAATATAATGAAACTCATTCTGTGGGATTTCATAATCAAATAAAGAATGTAAGATTTTTATGTCTTATTTAAATTAACTCTTGACACAAAGACATAATAATATAAAAATATTAATTTTTCTGAAAGTAATAGGTTTAGTGTAATCCTAATTAAAAACAAAGTGAAATTATTTTTTGAAACCTTAAAAAATGAGTTCTTTTGGAGACAATTTAGTTGAGAAGATTTTGAAATGGTAAAACAATGGAAGAAATTTGACCCATTCAATACTTAAAAATATAAAACTACAATTATGAAAAAATTAACAAAATAATGGAAAAGAATAGCTAGCCTTGGATAGATCATATGTTCAAGAACTAAACATATGCATAAGACATATGACAAATCAATTGAGAAGAAGTGGATTATTCGACAAGGGACACTGGAAATATTGGCTAAATATGTACAGTGAATTTTCAAATTAGATCTACATTTCATAATGTTCCTGAAAATAAATTTCAATTGAATTAAGGTTTTTGGTATAAAAGAAAAATCCATAAATAAACTTTGTAAGCATATAAACATTGGGAAAAATACATGAATGAGAAGATAACTTTTTTGATTTCAAAAGTCACTATTTCTATAAATCTAAAAATTTCATATAAATTTTTCTTTTCATGTAATATAATCATGTTAAAATGCTCATGATTAGTAAACACAAAAAACATGTTACAAATATACAATAATCCTAATTTTACAAAAATGTACGTATATATGGGATTATAGGTAACTATCTTCAATATACTTTTTATATTTAAATATCTATCAACATACATTGTTTAACTGTAATCCTAAGGTAAAATAAATGAGATAACTATATAAAACATAATGAGAAAAGTAATATTTCTCCTTAAAAGCCTACCCCTGTTAAAAAGCTCAAAAGTGCAACACAACACTTACTACATCGCTGTCATCACTCGGTGTTTCTGATTTTGAATCACTCTCGACATCACTTTTTTCCAAGGAAGAAATGCTAATTTTATCCAATTCAGCTTGTATTTCAGCTTTGAGTTTTGCATCATCATCCTCTTCCATCATTCTTCATAATAAAACACAGAATCATTAAAAAAAGATGAAGAAGCTAATATATCACTAAAAATTATGGGTTCTTTAATTTACCATACCAATCCAACATGCTGTATGTAAACATGTTTTAATTTGAAAAACTTTTATCACTTATTATTATATATTGTACCATATCTTAAAGAACATTTATCTCTTCATCCACTCTTTTTAAAATGTTGGCTACAAAGGGAATAACTCTAATATTATTCTTTTATTTATTTAAGGGGAAGTTATTGGTAATGTAATGGGCTGGTTAATTTTCCAGAATCAAGAAACTTCAAGGCTATCACTTCTTGGCCTTTTGGTTAAGATCAAGTGTAAAGAAACTTCAAGGAAAAACTCATCGTTGTGGCCATAATTAGCAGCAAAATACATTTGAACAGTTTGAGTATTCAGAGATTAAAATAATCTTAAGAGAAAAACTGAAGTCTGTTAAGGGGGAAAGATATGGTTGCTTGGTACTTATTAACTCAGAGTTCTGTTAATTCTACCACAGATAGTTACATATTTTTGCCAACATAACATCTTGAGAGATAATATAAGTCATATAATCCCAATATTTATTTTGTTTAAATCTTTAGTACATATAATCCATATGGGTCAATCAGTATATTATATCATCATCATCACCACCACCATCATTAGCTACCATGTATTCAGTAGGCAAGCCAGGCTCTAGAAGATACTGGTTAACTGATAATCTTCAGAATAATTTAATAGGTTAAAGGTCATTATAGTCATTGTATATATGAGAAAACCAAGCTTGGAAAAGGTTTCATAACTGAAAAAAGTCATTATGCTAATAAGTAATAATGGCAGGATCACAACTCAGAGATTCTGAATCCAGTATCAGTGCTCTTCCTAATACCAAATGGTATCTAAACTCAGTCAAGCTCTTATAGATTCCCAGAAATCCTTCTATACATCCCCTAGTCTGACAGTTTTCAAATTGCAGGTTATGACTCCTTAATGGACCAAGAAATTAATTTTATGGCTCTTGATCAACAAGTTTCAATGACAGGACAGAATAGGAAAAATTAGGAAAGGCTAGAAAAGAAAATATAACTGCACTATATATGCTAAAGATCAGAATTGTTTAATAGAATTTCGTTCAGTTGTATGTACATGTGTATGAATGTGTACGTGAGTTGCAATGTAATTTGCATTTCTGTTATGTTTTTTGTTTTGTTTTGTTTTTATGGTAGGTCTTAGACATAAAAGTTTGAAAAGTATTAGTCAGCTATTATTTTATTTTCCATGTCACTATTCCAAACTTCCATTCTTTCCTCAAGGTCCTGGCCTTTCCAACTTGGTATTCTTATTCTTTTCTTTCTTTCTTCTTTCTTCCCCTTCCCATTTTCTTTCTTTTACTCATTCATCTCAAAATCAAGTTTTTGAGAGCCTACCAGGTATATTCGCAGCAGTGCTAGGTGCTACAAATACATTGATTAAATGAGACATATCACATATTCTCACAGTTTATAGTCAACAAAGAAAATGAAACACCCTCATTTTCCTATTTCTTCTCATGAAATCCCTTCTTACCCATCTTACTGGGAGAGGGGCTCCTCTTCCTAATAAGTTGTAATCTTCTACCTATGTTCTGACAACTGACTCTGACAACTTCTCACCTACTGAACTGTGATAATCTACAATTATCTAAAAATTTAACTAAAGGTATCCTAAGTATCCACTAAGAGAATAGTTACATATATTATCACGGATACCATACAAGTCCTTTAAAATATGAGTACATTTACTGTACTCTTGTGGAAAGGTAGCTAAGAAAGACTAAATGAAAAAAGCCGATGGCAAAAAATATGCAGAATAACACCTCTTTTAGGTAACTACACATACACTACACACTGTTTTCAGACATAGAAACTTTTTTTTAGAAGAAATTAGGGAATTTTAAATTTTCATTTCATATCTTTATGTTGAATGATTTTTTAACCATGAATATGTACTACTTTCATAATGTTGAAAGCTCATTTATAAATAAATTGATTTTGATAGATTGATACTGGGTCTAAAAAAAGAGAGAGAAAGAAAATAATTGGTTTTACCTACCACCTCCCCGTTCCAAACAGAAAACAAACAAAAAACAAAACAGAAAGAGTGAAAAATGTTATCTTGAAATTGAAGTCAAAGTGCAATTCAAAAGTTTTGTTAGGAGGAAAGTTAGATTTTTTTTTAATATGCCTACAAAGCAGAATGCACAGGTACACAAAATTTTATGTAGAAAGACAGGCAGAAGAGTAGGGTTAAGAAAAGAGTCATACTTTTGTATGCCCATCTCTGCTCGACTGACTCTTTAAATCAGTCCCATCCAATTATATATTTGAGCATATATCCAATTTTAAATTTTCTTGTATCAACTTTTTAAGAAGAAGAGAAACAGGTGAAATTAATTATGTATTTTATTTAACCCAAATATATCCAAAATATGATTTCAACATATAATCAATATAAAAATTATTAATATCAATGTAAAAAGTTTACATTCTTGTTTTGCATACTAATTCTTCAAACTCTGGAATGTATTTTACACCTACAGCACATCTCAATTCAGACTAGCTGCATTGCAAGCCCTCATAAGCCTGTATCTAGTGGTTACCACATAGAATAGTGCAGCCCTAGAAGATCCTACTATAAACGAGCTACAGTAAACTAGTCCAAGTTAATAATGAATCACCTGGAGTTGGCTAAAGCTGTCAAAAGTGGAAGAGCTTACGGAACTACACCCTTCAACCTCTCATAAGGAAAAGGAAGAAAAATTTACTTTATAAGGTAAAAAAAAATCTACTTTATAAAGTAACTATAAATTATATATGAAAAAAAGAAAGAAAAAAGAAGGAAGGAAGGAGGAAAGGAAGAGGGAAGGAAGAAAAGAAAGAAGGAAAGATGGAGGGAGCAAGGAAGGAAGGAAGGAAAAGAACTGTCGCTTGGTGTATATTGGTGGCGGGCAGAAACCATCGAAGGCTCCACAGATGGTCAGAATGTAATTAAAGGGAGCCTACGCAGGTTCGCGGACTTGCGTAGCCACCCCCTCGACCGGCAGTTTCTCCCTTTCCTGGAAGCCTGGCCCTACAGAGAGGAGGCCGGCTCCGTCTGCGCTCCCGCGGCTCTGCCTAGCCCCCCAGACCCGCACCCCCAACACAAATCCCGGCCTGCTCACCCACCAGCAGCGAAGTTCCTGGTCTGGTTAGAAGACAGCGCCCACAGCCTCTAAACAAAGAATTACCATGGCAACAGCCAATCCCAAGGAAGAGAGAGCGTTTTCTCCGTACAGGAGCCTGAGAAGGACAAACAGTCTCGCTTCTAAATTGGAACGAACGCTGAATTTCGGGGGCCAGAGAAGGAGTTTAAAATTTGTTCCAGGTAGATTTTAATGCTTCAATAATTTGAAAATATTTTGGGAGCTATTTAATGAAGGAATGACATTTTGTTACGATTACCCAAGTAGAAATAACCTGATTTTTAAATTGTGGCTGAGCTATCTATATTTCTACTCACAACTAGTGAACGATGAGTTGCCTATGTATATGTTGTTCATTCCACAAAATCTTAATCCTGAACAGTAACTTGTGAGACCTGGAAGTATGAAGGATAAGCCGATAGTTGTTTGACTTTCATGACAACAGTTTCCATAAAAGAAGAAAAAAAAAAATAAACCAATCAATTATTAATCAACGGCCATCAAAACCCTCTAACTCTTCAGGTGTGCGGGGTGAGACATTTGAAAAATTCTTTTCTGGAATTCTTTTACTGTAAAAATATTGATAGACACCCACCATTTCAATATAAAATCTGAAGTTCTAAGTATATTTGATGCTACTTAATTCTAATTTAAAAATTCATCAAAGTTTTTTTGTGGAGCAAAGATATAATGTACAAAATGTGAAATTTTATTTTAGTTAAAAGCATTTTTGACTTTATTTTTTTCAAAGTTTGCAAACAAAACATTAAATTCTAAGAGGAAATGGTTAAGCATAATTGTAAAAATATCTGCCATACAATAAACTAAAAACAAATATTTCCTTGAGCCTCTGAAAGAAAATAGACTATATTTCCTGGTAACAATAAACTTTAATTGCACCAACATAGGAACTAATAATACAGAGCGAGAAATTAGACTTTTGATATTAATAACACACATGCTAGTGCCTCCTTCAAGAAAGATGATGATTTTTTAAAATAAACTGTATTGGGTTTCACACCTAATTAAATTTAGGGTATTTTCATTATCAAAGTCTGTGCTCAGGGGTCGGGGGGGGTACCAAAAAAACCCCAAAAAGTCTATGCTCAAATGCCCCCTTTTTTTTTTTAATTTGGCTTTATTGCTGATTTATAGACTATTCAAACTCTTTATTTAAAATGCTTAGACTACCATATTATGTTGAAGTAAACATGTAAAAATCTTAAGATTAATTTCATTCATGATTATCAAACTATTTAGACTTCTAAAAATGATCAAATCCTTTAGTAATCAATTTTTAAAAAATAATTTGAAAGAACTAATTTTAGTAATCAACTAATTTTTAAAATAATATCTAAATTGCTTTTCTTCTTAAAGCTTACCTTGTCAAACAAACCGACAGCAAAAACAGCAAAACATATTGAAAGTCCTTCTAAAGATAAATTTATCCATGGTGATAGATCTCTTATATTCCCGTGTCGATTTTTCCTTTGGAAGAAAACTGACAACTCTATAAATTTGTCATACTTTAACTAGTATATTACTAATCAAAAAGAAACAAAATGTAGCAATTATCTAAATAAAACAGATATAGATTATACAAAAATTTAAGTTGAAATTATTGTGTATCAACTGTGTAGAATTTAGTGGAAATCTTCCTAGAAATTATAGCCTCAAATTGAGTATGTTGGTTTGCCATGACCCTTTAACGTGAGTGGTTTTTTTCTTTTGTATAAGTAACTTTATTTATATTTTGAAAATCACTCCCAAACCTGATTGATTTATAGCCTATTGGTCTAACACTACATATTTCCTTCGGAGAACATGTAATATTTATTGAGAGAATGAAAGAATGAGAGAGAATTGTTCTTTGTTATTTGACAGGAATAGTATTTCTTTGAAAATGCTAATTGAATGGTGGAACCGTTTTAGTTTAATAGCATTTTTCAACAGCTGTTTTATTCTTCATATGGCAGTGATATAATCTAAATATTCCAAAATATCATTCTATCACCCAAAAGAGCTGCATAGCAGATTTTTGTTCGTTTGTTTCATTTTCTTGAGGCAAGGTGATTATCGATTAATGGTACTTGACTATGTGGCTTATAGCATCATATATTGGATTTTTAGACCGCTGCTTCTCTTGTCCCACTCAGAGTATCTCAAACCTTCAAGATTCCCTTTCTCACCCTCTTTGTGCTCCCTCCCTGCAGTTGATGTGACAACCTACTTCACAGGAAAATAAGAGTTCATCGCTTTGCCACAGTCCCCATCCTATTTCCCATCCTCACACACATCTCCATTAGTATTTCTATATTAAGATGTGATAAAACAAAATTCATAGCTAACATCTAGTCAGGCACTAAGCAAAGTAATTTACAAACATAATCTCATTTAATTTTCACAATATCCCTTTGAGAGGTGTATTATAATCGACATTTACAGATGATTCCACTGGAGCTTGGAAAGGTTATCGAGAGAATGGTTTATATCTCTGGATTTGAATTTCAGTTCTACCACTTATTAACTGGATGACCTCAAGAAAGGTATTTTTTACCTTCCTGAATCTCTTTCCTCATTGGCAATACTGGGGATAACAGCATAATAATGACTAATTTGGAATATTTGGATGATCAGGGAAATCAACATAAATGACACATTGTAGGATATGGGATAATGTTAAGAGCTTACTTATTTAAGCTCTATAGACTTTAAGTTCAAGTTTCATCTTTGACTCTTTCTATTAATACCATCTCAATGCTAGCACATCTACTTCCTGCTGTCTGTCTTGGAATCCTGGTACTATTCTCCATCCCCGTGGTTATCTTGCTGTTTAGATCACATTCATCTCTTGTGAACTAGTCAATTAGCTTTGTAAATTTCCCTGGCTTAGGTTTCTTTTCTAATTTGGCTTCCACATTGATGCCAGAATTATGGCTCCCCATTACCTTCAGAAAAAAAAATTCTTTAGCAAATCATACATGATCCATCACAGTCTTTACTGAGTCTACTTCTCTAGCCTCATCTTTCATCTCTTGACACTCTGACCCATGCCACCTTACACTTCACTGCAGAGCTTGTAAACATAGTGTCACATCTGTCTTGAATACTTCCTATCTTCACTCCATTTTTGTTTGACTAGGACCTTCGTAATCATCCTTCAGGGTCATCTCAAAATCATCTTCTCCATGAAACTTCCCTGTTCCCTTTATTCTGTGCCCTAACCCCAACACCTAATTCAGAGTTGGCCACAGGTTTGAATATTTGACTTCTTGATGTACTCTCACTGCTTCATGTCTGTGCTCGCATCTCATGGCACTGAGAAAGAACATAAAAATAACAACAAGCAATTAGAGCTTATTTAACTAATGAAAAATAACACTTATGAATAGGTGAATTATTGTAAGTTGTCCATCTCCATGGAACTTGTGCTATTAAAAAAAAAAATCTCTGCTGTTGAACCATTAAATAAATAGTCAGGAACTGAACAAAAGAAATACCACACCAGGAGGATATTATTTAAGATATTATAAAAACAAATTCTTTGTTTATACCAAAAGAAAATACAGACCATTCATACTACAAATATTTAAATAAGAACCTTACTAACTTATTGTGTATCTTTGTTTCAGCACATCTTTATTTTCATTGCATGGTTTCCAGTATGTGGAGGCTGTGGCTAAAAAGACCAGTACAAGATCATCTCTTCTTACCATTCTGTGTAAACATGGCCATGGGCTTCTTTGGCTCGTTACTTGGACACCAGTTTGTTGTATTCTAACTCTTTGACCTTGAACTGCTGTTTTTTAATTACCATTAACATCCTCCTTACCAGGTTGGCTGGCTTTGAGAGTACTGCTTCCTCACCCTTTTTGACCTCCATATCATGTAACACCATTTTAGAAATTTTTTCCTCCATTGGTTTCCATGAGATCGTGCTTTGATTATTTTCTCATTTTGTATAAGTTTGCTCTAAAAAAATTCAAATTCTTTTTTGGTGTGTTTTTAAAAATTTTTAATTATTATGAGTACATAATAGTTGTATATCTTTTCAAATTATTAATTATATTATTCTTTACCATCAAACATCTGCCCATCTCTATCTATAGACAATCCCTCTTCCCTTTCCTTCACTCCCATGACACTGGTTCTCTATGGATGACTTCTGAGTCTGCATAGCCTATGCTATCCATGAATCTGCACTCCATTTCCAGTTATGAAACATAACCACATAGATATCTTCTACCACTTCAAATTCAATTATTAAATGTTAAATTTATAAATTTTTCTTCTAAATGATGTATTTCCCAATTTTTAAATTTCTAGTGATTACTATTCTTTTATTTTCCCACCCTACAGGAATCCTTCTGATCACATTTGATTCTTTATTTTCCATAGTAAAGCACATTAAAATTTTATCTGAGTCCTCTTTTTCTTTTACTGATTATTTTTTAATTTCCCTGTCCTAATTGCTGGGTTTTTTCTTTGGCCCTCCCAACTCGTAAATCACTTCTTTCCTTCATCCTGGGTACATGGTTACCTCCAACTACAGCTGAGTATTGCCATGAATGAAGTCTGTGCCAATGGAATATGAACAGAAGTGTACAGCTTCCATCTCACTTGCTTAAAAGATGCCTGCCTGAGTTTTTCTTCTTTTCCTTTCTTCTAACTATAAAAGATGACACCTGGAACATATTTGGGAGCCCCTTATTGAACAGGCCAGAGCTAGCCCCAAGTTTCTAAGATGATTTCCTAGAAAGAAACCAATCTCCCACTTGGATTAAGAGAGAATATTTCTATATTTGGGTGCTTTGATGAAGCATTTCAGCTCAACCCTACCTAACACTCTAATTACTGCATCAACAGTCAAGTCCATGCCTTCAACATTTCTCACCAGTTACTACAGAGTTCTTTAGGGACCATTCTATTTCTCATTTTCAGACAAACAAGGGACCAGGACTTTTGGCCTAAGTTCTTGGTCGGGCTGTAGAAAAGGATCCCAGCTTTTCCACATGCTGCAGTAAATAAAATTGAAACCAAAAATATAGATTTACGGCATCTTTGGGAGAAACTGAAATAAAAATCAGGCAATCTTTGCAACTGAATGTTCCATCAAAACATGCCAGGCATTAGAGGAATCAAGGGATAAGATGATAGGACCAAAAGTGGAGCAACCAAATGACAGCAGGAGAGTTCAAAGAAGAGATAGAAGACAAAACCTGGAGACACTCCTTAAGCTGAGAAAAAGAACCTCGGGAGTTTTCAGGAGGAACATAGCTTAAAGTCAAAGTAGGGAGAGTAGTGCACATACTCTAAGATAGACATCTCTTATTTCTCCACTTTCTAAAACATCCTTTAGTTCAACAAACATATTGGTTTCTTCCTAATTAGGAACAAATAGCTTCAAAATAGTCTTATTAAATATGCTTTCATCATGTCAGTTTTGCACTACATATATTAAAACTTTGTAAACTACAATACTTTTTAAAAGTATGGTGCTAGCTAGAATTGAAACAAATGAGGAAAGAGAAAACTGAGAAACATACTGAAGAAAATTTGAAAACTTCATATGTAATAAACAAAGCACCAAAAGCCAATAGGGTAAGTGTTGATTTTTCCATAAAAGTTTTAGGAAAATTTGCTATATGGAAATAATCTTTAATGAAAACAACCTTAAGTTAATTTCTTATACTTTATACCAAACTAAATTATAGACTAAATATAATTCATCCATCTATCCATTTATTCAATCAATAAATATTTATTGAATACCTACTCTGTGCTAAACAAGGGTTGTAATGGTATACAAGACTACTTTCACCACTTAAATACCTCTGATTCTATGTGGGGAAGAAGAATGGTAAATGAGAAAATGAGAGGCTACAAATTGGGGTAAGAGAAAGTTCTCCAAGTCAAGACCCCAATAAGGAGCTGATGTTATTCTGGGAAAGAGAATGGGCAGGCAGAGGTGAAGGAAAACTTTCTGGCAAGGTGAACAGGTGTATTGAAACTGAAAACAAAATATCTTACTTTCTGAAAACTGCAAGAATTAAACTTACTGAAGTAAGGCTGTTGTTGACATGTTGCAGATAACATTTTTGTTATTTTAAATGCAGATACTGCTTAGCAAAAAATACAGATATAGCTATAATTTCAAGATATCTTCATTATGTCCTTACATTTAGGGAGGGGAGAATATTATACTGACAATTGATTTGAGAAGAAAAATGTACAATTAAAGGACAAGAGTAGGCAGAATTATTTAAAATTGTGTAGAATGTTTAAAGTTGTGGTTATCTTTTCAGAATCATCACTATCCAGGAAGAAAAAGAATGTTAAGGAAAAACAAAACGTTAATTTTCATATACTTTCTTAATCTCATTAATGGAGGTTTCTTGGTAAGAATCTTCATAATTATTTAAAAAGAAAGAAAGAAAACATAATGTATTTTTTAGACAATTACTAAAAAATAAGCATTGACCATCTTTTTTTTTTTAGGTTCTTGGACTTTTATTCATTGGATTTGGTGTGTGGCTTTTATTAGATAGAAATAATTTTTTAACAGCTTTGGGTATGTATCTATTTTTCTTTTTCTCTCAATGAAATAAACAAGGCATTACATTTTAAACAATTGCATACATGATTTATTCAGCAGGTGGCAGTATTTATCTGAATAAAGTTTACTAAGCATCATCCAGCATTCCCTCTAAAGGTCTCTTTCAATTGGAGAAATTTATTAAAAGGAGAAAATTACAGTTATATAAGAAGAATAAGTTCTAGTGTTCTATACTATTGTAGGGTGACTGTAGTTAATGATGATATATTATTAATATATAGTTTCAAATAACTAGAAGGAAGATTTTGGATGTTCCCAACACAAAGAAATGATAGATGTTTGAGATGATTGCTATACTAATTACCCTGATCAGATCACTATACACTGTATTTATTGAAACATCACTATGTACCCCATGAATATGTACAATTTGTATATGTCAATTTAAAAAATAAAATAAATGCAAATGTAACCATGTAACTCCTCTATTAAAAGCTTTTCTCTGGCTACCCATTGCCATTATGTACCTATAAGACAAATATTTATTAAGCATCTTCTGTGTGTCCCATTAGCTGAGGATACAGTGGTGAACAATAAAAAAAATAAAATTCCTGTCTTTATGGAGCTTAATTCCAGTGAGAAAGATTGAAGAACAAAGTGCCCATAATTTCAATTCTTTCCATTCTCCTGCAAACCTTTCCATTGTCATTTGTCTCAAATTGTAAATTTCAACCAAGCAGAGTTTCCTACACACACTGCCATTGTTTGTCTCAGAAATGCTTTCACAATTCCAACCTGGTTATTTCCAATTATTGCTTAAAGCCTAAAAAGATCGTGTATTCCCTTTTCCAAGAATCTTGTCCAAACTCTAACCCCCTGCCCCTACTGGATTAGGTCCTCCTGTACCTAGTAGTGTGCTGGTAAATGTTTAATAACCAGTTCTAAGATGGAGGGTCTAGATTTATGATATTTGCTATTTCCATGATTTAAATACTTCCATAATGGCCAATTTTAAGGTGCCAATGTGAATTCAATTGGCTTGCAAATTTCCTGAAAATTTGACAGTTGGTTTTTATGATCCAGTACAAGCTACTGCCTCCACTGTTGTCCCATAAAACCTCTGGCATGTTTAACTCATTTATCCTTTTTTTTTTTTCAAACAAATGTCTGTTGAGCATTTACTGTTTTGTAGTCCGTACCACAGCACTAAGCATTCAACAGTTAGCCTGTTGAGTGTGTGTATATATATATATATAATCTCTAGCACTGAGAGCTCACAATCTAGCTGGAGAAAGAATGAAATATAGTTTGGAAAGGACTACACTAACAAAAAATTCAAAGTGTATGCAGGGGACACCTAACTCACACATGTTAGGTACTAAACATTTTGGGATGAATAAATAAATGAATATTTGAATGTACGTTTGACATAGGAGATGAAAAAATTTCTTCTATTACAGAGGACAATTAAAATAAGGTTAAAGAAATCTTCTGAGATTGAAAAACTTCTCTATCATGTCAGAAAAGATAGAAAGGTTGTCGCTAAGAGTAAGAGGTTCTAGGATCAGGTTAAAAAAAGAGAGAGAATCCTAGTGGTTTGACAATAGCTACTTAGGGAAACCTTGGGATGCTGCAATTATTAAATAAAAAAAATAAAATACCACTTCATAATATGGCATTTTGTGGTTTCCACAGATGAAAATAGTCACAATATAGTATATATTTCTCATATTTTGATTGGAACAGGATCTTCAATTGTTCTTCTTTGTCTATTGGGTTATTTGGGAATTCACAACAAAATCAGATGGCTGCTAATTCTGGTATGTATTTCACTTCAATAGTCTGAATTTGTATCTTAGATTTTATGTGTCCTTGTTACACAAATTAACAATATTTATGTTACCATGGTATTGCAGTAGAGTATGTCCTTTGGGATATCCCAAATGAAGCATCCCCTCCCTACAAACTTTTCCAGGTAGGATTCTTTTGGTGAGTTTTCCATAGATCAAACCTGGACCTCAGCATTGGCACATTTAGATGTTTAATTTTCATCACAGAGTCAGTAGGAATCCATCTCTTACTGTGAACTGCAATTAACCAACTTAAAAATCTGAAAACTGAAATCAGAATGCAGTGTGTTAAAGTCAATGAGCTTACCCAGGAAAGGGAAACAGGTTCTATAGTCAGCACATTTGTTATACACCCTTACTAGATTCATTGCCCGCCGCTCATGAGGAAGCAAATATACTAAGACAGCAGGAGTTACAGCAGAGAAAGAGTTTAATATTTCAGGTGCCATGCAAGGAGATGAGAGGAAATTCTCAAATCCATCTCCCTGAGAATTTGAGAGAAAGGGTTTTAAACATGGTTTGGCATGCAGGGGGCTAGGAGATTGGGTCTGCTGATTGGCTGGGTCAAGGGTAGAACCATAGAAATGTAAAATTGTCTTGCTCTGAGTCAGTTCCTTTCTGAGGGTTGCAAGACCGGTTGAGTCAGTTCCTTGGTGTGGGCCACTGCTCTGGGTGGGTCAGCCATTCCACCGGAATGCAGCATTCCACCTGGAAAATATCTCAAACACTTGCCTTAGTTCACAAGGATTATGCTGCCAATGGAGCAATGAAGAAAGCTAAGAAACTTTATGATCATCAGCTGTTTGACTCCTGAGTAGTAAGCAATTATAGGAAAACAAGCTAGGGAACAATGGCTGGTGATATATGTATATATATATTCCCCCAACCACAGTTCCCACGTTGTGGCCCTTTGTTAGTTTTATTAATTTTATACTTTTATCAACTTATAATTTTATTATAAATTAAATTATAAATTGCAATTTAATTTTATTAATTTATAATTTAATAAATTTTATAAAGGACAGAAGAGCAGTTTCAATGCCCCCAACCCTGGGCTTCATCCCACCTCATTCCTGAGGTGTGGGCTAAAGAGATGGAAAAGGGCAGAGGACTGATCTGGCTTCTTCCTGCTGACAAGAGGCATAGTTGGGGTTAAGAGGAATGAGAAAAGAGGAATGAAACCATTTGCAGTTGCCTTTAAGTATTCATGGGTTCGTGGTTGAGGACCTAAAGTTTTCATGACAAGAACATTAGTACTTTCATTAAGAGTCTTACCCCAGTACTTAAGTGAACAATGGACTATAAGATAGATAAGGAGCCTTAGGATAAAAAGTGACAGTCCTAGCTTCAAGAGTGCCTGCAGAACTGATCTGAAGTCCTTGGGGAATCCAAGTGAATAACCCTGAAAACCAATCAGGCATGGAGTCACTAGTAGACCTACTGTAGCCACCTAGCTTATTAGGAAACTTTTTCTATTCATGTTTCCATTTTTCTTGAGGTACTTATATAGATACAGTAGGTAGTGTTTAACACTGCATAGACTCCCCCTTGTTTAGCCAATAGGAAGCCTAGACTACCGATTATCTAGGACTTCCTGGGCTAGAGAGTTGAAGGATCTTTGTTAAGCCCACGGCTCTTCACAGTTGCTTCTGTGATCAGTCCTAGATTTGCAGACAGGTTTTTAATTATGTCTTTGTTGGCACATACTCTGTAGTTAGGGACTGGGATTCCCAGCAAGCTTGGCTACCAAAAGTCCTGGTATCTTCCTGGCAACCCTCTCTTAAATCTATGGGGAAGAGAGTGGAGACTCTCAGTTAATCTTTTCTAGTTCAAGTACAGAAAGAATTGGCTGCAATGGAGCTTCTCTACCGATGTAAATTTGCCCCCAGCCTCACTTTCAAAAGACAGCTTTACAGTGTTAATTTCTGTGGCAGCACATTCCAAACTATGTCAAAGAAATATATTTTGAGTTAAAATATTTCTAATTTCTTTCAGTCTCCACTTTAAAATCAAAAGGTTTTACCTATTAAAAGCCAAGCTTTTATCTTTGGACTAAGGAATGGAAGAAAAAAACAAATTGGAATAGATTTAAATACATCATCCTATTTTTTTTGGTCAGTCTCTTAGTCCTGTGAACAGATCAGTTTAGTTAAACAGCTGTGTCTCATTGCAGTAGCTGGCATTGCGGATGAGTTTTCAAACAAGAAAAACAAGTCAATGTTTGGAACAGTTCATAAATTAGTTTTGTTAGGGTCTAGAAGACATCCAGTTACAGTATCTAGATATTAAACTCAAAGCATCTTCAGCTAAAGTGGAAGTAGGCATTTGCAATCTGACAGATTTTTTTCACCTGGAGTTCGTATGATCCAAAGTATCCTTGCAGGGTCTCAGGATAAGATAGTGGCAATTTTGTTGAGTCTAAGTCAAAAAAAAAAAGGAAAAAAAATTGAAAACATTATCTGGAAACTTGTAGTCAGGAAAGAATTTGGGATTCAGTCCAAATTGCAGGCAAATAACAAAAACTCAAAAGCAGTAGACAAGGCTAGAATCTAATAACAGGTGGACTATAATTTCTTTTTTCTGAACTGTATTTATTTTCTCTCCAGTTTCTTATTTTTTAAAAGATAAATCATAATAGGATCAATTTACTTGTAAAAATAAACTTTAGTCTCACTATACTTGGCCTGATTATTTGCATAAAGTGCAGTAAGAATAATTATTGTGCCATATAGGTGTTTCTTTTTTTATTCATTTATTTTTATTCCAGCATATTATTATAATTATTTTTTTTGAGACAGAGTTTCACTCTGTCACCCCAGGTAGAGTGCAATGGAATCATCATAGCTCACTGCAACCTCTCTTCTAAAATTTTATCTTTCTTTCCTTCCAGGACCCTTAGAATAATTTTATCATTTGGCTTCAGATTTTGGATATGGAAACCAGGACAGAAATGGTTTGCAAGAAAATCTTGAATTTTCTCCTTGCCACAAATTTCCATTTAGGCAAAGGAGATGCTAAACCTACTACTAGCATAATATTGGGGATTGGAGATGGGAAAGGAAAGAGGAAGCTAGAGGGAGAAAAATGTTAATATCTCAGAAGTTTCTGCATCATATGATTCAATTGCTAATGACATCCAAATGAGAAAGCCTGATAGACACTATCAAAAGGACATACATGAATATATGATCTGACATATTAGTGCCTGAAGCCAAGATTCCACCATCCCTTCTGCATACTCCATGGAAAGGTACTGCTACTTTTTGCCATCATGTATCTTTTGCTATTTTCCTCTGAATTTACCAATACTTTTCTGATGAATACATTTTTCCTTTAACTGTATTAATTCACACAGTTAATTTATGGGCAAATCTTATAGGCCCAAGAGCTATTCCATGACTTAAAGGTGATTTTTACATACATATTCTAATCTAAGACATCCAGTAATTTTTAAAATTATTTCATACAATTTTCCCCACCTCTACCAATCTCTTATTAGTGTAAGATTGAGATATTGCACGGAGAAGTATTACAAATCTAAATATTTAAATAGTTGTAAAGACTGTGTTTTTGTCTATGAAATTTTTATCTCTCAAGATAGGAAATATAATTTATTTCAAGTAGAAAATATTCATTGCATATTTAAAGTATGTGGAATTGATAAATATTATCAATAAATCATTACTATTTATATTTTGTGTAGTAAATATTCAGATTGCTTACTTTTTAAATAATTATGAATATTAGATAATATATATATATTAATATGTGTTGTGTGAAAGTTGCAGATACCAGGAGGAAGTTACTTTTGTAAGACCCAAACAAAATAAGGCCGAAAAGGCATCAAGGAGAGGAGGCTTACGCTTACATGTCTGAGATAAGTACTGTTTCCAAGGACTTTATAAAAGCATCACAAGAAACCCTTTCTTCAGGCATTTCCTGCTTTGAATAGGTTTATCACTAGACATTCTTTAGGACTGCAGTATCCAGTCAAGATGCCCCAGAAAAACACTTGCCCAATAACAACATCTCCACTAATGACCTGACTACAAATCTGGCTTTGAATCTCTGGAACCAGTGAACTCTATTTCTAAGAAGCTTACATAAATCTCTCCTTTTTTGCTAATAAAAGCTTCCCTTTACCTTTCTCTCACTGAATATGTTAGGTTTCAGGGTCTGAAATATTGATTCTTGGCACGCTCATGGCCGAAGAATGAACAGATGCACCAAAGTAAGGCGAGCATGAGGTGAAATTTATTGAGGGGGAGTAAGATAGAATATAGAGCAAGAGCAAGATACAGGTTTACAGAGCAAGATACATACATCTCGGATGATGACCAGACCCCTTGTCTTAGCAGGAAAAAAGAGAGTTTTGTTATGGGCTGGGTCTTGTTTTATGGTGTCCAGATAGGGACCTCCCAGTGGTTCAAACGTCACCATGGAACCACTTTGGACAGTTGGGAGTTGCATGACCTGAGTCTTACTATGTGTGTAGGTTGTTCTAGGTCACTTCTGGACTCTATTATATCTATCCTGCTTGGCCTATGGACTAAAGAGACCTCTGCATTCTTTGCAGTTAGCATGCTAAATTCTAACTGGCAGATTTGTAGGGTGTTTCCTCCTACCCCAGATATGGCAGTTGCATGGGACAGGACCAAGACCTGGGACCTGGGACCCACCCTGTCCTTCTTCCCAGATGGGGCAACTGCACCAAGGCAAGACACCCACAATCATTTCTAGGAGACCCAGAATCTCTCACTATCTACCTAACAAATGCCCTGGTGGTCTGTTATTCCTTGCAATCTGGATTATAATCCTTATTTCTAAATCCCAAATCACTCAACATATTTAGAGGTAATTTTCTCTAGTGTCTTTTTTTAGGTTGGCAGCTGCTATGGTGGAGAAGATTGAAGTGGCCATAGATTTTTTTTAAATTAAATAGTTAAATAAATGTGAACATCATTTTATTTGGTTTTGGATAGAAGTATTTTTAGTTTTCAAAGAAATAATCCAAATCCACATACAGAATTCCATATGTATATTTTAGATCTGAAGGAAGATGGTATCATCAACTCCATTGGACTAAGGTTCTCATGAAATACTATCACTTCTATCTTATTCTTATCCAAATGTTCATTGAATTTTTTTCTTTGACGTTCTATTTTTATAATTCTACTAATTTATGAAAGCAGGAAGCTTCAACGACAGCTATATGCATTTTAAGTCTGAATATTTCATATCATGTGCACTTTTTCATTATTTTAGCATATAAAATATATATATTGGAAGCATAATAATTATCTCTATTTTTTGTTTTGTTTTAGTATGCCATACTGATAACATGGGCCTTTGATGTTCAGGTTAGACTTTCAGCAATCATCTTCACAAAGAAAGAGGAGGTATGGAAAGTAAATCCTTATCAATACATTCTTTTATTTGAAATCTAAAGGAAATTAGATCTCTTAGATTACTGAAACCTTTGAGTTTATATTAAAAGCCAAAGGTAAATGTCTTTGGGGGAAAAAGTATTCAATGGAAGTTCTAGAATATAGGAAGGGGCAAGGGGTC
Organism: Avahi laniger; assembly: GCA_963575035.1. Lineage (NCBI taxonomy): Eukaryota > Metazoa > Chordata > Mammalia > Primates > Indriidae > Avahi > Avahi laniger. Next base: position 82,033 of record CAUYSK010115147.1, read on the forward strand.
AGATTGAAAGGGTGGGCTAGAGGAACTTGTCTTTGACTTTGTGTATGCTTAAGAAAGTAGTTGTAAATAACAAAAATCATAGGAGAATAGAAAGTGGTACCAAGTTTTAGGACTTTAAATTCCTATGCCGTTTCCTCCTGCCCCTCCTACCAACTGTGGCTACCACTTCTGACTCCATCACCGTACCAATATTTTTGTAAAGAAATCCATTTGGACTTTTACTAATCTGAAACTTAGCAATTTCATTTAAATAATACATACTGAATAATTCATATATTTTTCATAGTTAAGAGTGATGAGTGACATAGTTAAATTAATTATAGAAAGATTTGTGTTTATCAAATTTAGCATATGGTAAATTACTTGAAAAAACATTTTCAGTAATAAAACTTACATATTACAGCCTACAGTTACTTTCAATTCTTTAAAAAATTTCTGTGTTTCGGTTTGAGCAAGGTCTGTCTTTGTATCATGGGAGATTATCCTGTAGTGAAGAGAGCACGAACTTGAAGTCATATAGCTGAGTGTGCTTATGGATCCGCAACATGCTTATCAGCCCTGAGCCTATGTCCTCATCTATAAAATATGGTTAATACCTGCCTACCTTACACAGTTATCATTAACCAATAATTCAAGTTTCTGTCATAAAGTAGTTATTCAAGAGTTTTCTTCCCTTCTCTTAATTAATCCTGAAGGAGATCCTGATGAATTCCAGTGGTGCCTAGACTCTATATCTCCACTGCTATGTAATGACCAAAGCCCCCAGAAATCCTTTCTGAATAGCCCCATTGCCCTCTGACTTCATTTGTTCTATTGTGCTTGGCATCTTCCCTGGATATCTTAGCATCCAGGGTCTACTGTTAATGATCTGGCATTTAGAGCTAAAATTTCTTCTCTCCACACCTAAAATGTATATGTATGTGCATGTGTGTGCCTGTGTCTTTGTCTATGTGTATGTGTGTGGGGGGGGAGGGATTTGAAGATATGTCAGCCACAGCAGGTAGATATTGGAATATTGTTTTGGTGGCAAAGCACTGGATCCCAACTCGTGAGCCTCAAACTTTTGAACCTAGTGATAGAACCTGAATATAACGCATAAAAACTCTGAACAATATAGTTTATCAAAATCGCCCAAATTTACATAAACATTATTCACATAATCCTCTCCACATATATTAAGAACTATTGATCAATAACTACCATGTACCAGAGGCTGTTATAAGCACTCTAGAGGGATTATATTATTAACCCTCACAACAACCCGTTGAGATGGACTGTTAGTCCTATCTTATAGAAGAGGAAACTAAGGCTTTCAGATGAGAAATATTTACTAAAATATTTCATGGCTAAATGACAGAGCCTGGACTCAAATGCTTATTAGCTGACCCCAGAGCTAATAGCTTTGTTTATATCAATTTGTCTTCTGCATTGAGACTGGATTAAGCTCTTGTAAGCCTCTAAATCTTTTATGCCAAGACCCAGGTAAAACTGTATTTTTATGGACAGTCATGCAGAAGTGTGATTAGAGGACAAAAGGGTATGATCTAGTGGTAATAAACCAGGGAAAATTTATCAAGGCCTGTTTGTTCAGATTCTTTTTGGCTTCTGGGTGTAGGGAGAGAATCCTTTGGAATGAGGATTTTATAGCCTACTTTCAGAGAAGACAGATCAGAAAACTTTTTTATGACCTATTATACTTCAGGGAAGAAAGATGAGAGAAGGTCAAAGAATGACATTCATGCTTCTGCAGCTTTTTTCAATTTCCTTCAGCTTGTAATACTCAGTATGCAAAGGTGCTATATTTTGGGGTATCATGTTCTAAGTCCTGACAGTATTATGAAAGGATAATATTTTAAAATGTAAAAATCATAACTCTTATAAAAAATTCAGTAGACACATGCCAGTGACTTTATGTAATGTCTTGATTAATAAGGGAACCAGTAAGATATAAAAACTGATTCAATAGAGAATCTAAAAAGAATACACTTATATAGGCCATCACTTATTAGATGCAAAACAGGCTGGTTTAGAAAGGGGAGGAGTTAAATGTACACTCACCAGGAAAAATTTATTTGCACTTCTCTGTCCAAGAATCATTTGAATAATATGGTTTTCTACAACTTACAAAGTTGTAAAACAAATTAAGTTATAACCCATGAAAGGTAGCATTAATAAAATTTATATTTTATCTGGTAATAAAATAGACCATGAAAGGTACAGAGGTCCATAGATTCAAATTGAAATGTGCTAGAGAAAGCCTGATTTCCATTCAAAAGACACTCAGTAATCTTTTTTGGTCCATTTATCAAAGTCTTTCACAGTTTTCCTGAGGGTTTGAAAAGAAATTTCCCTTAGATATTCAGGAGAATAGAACATTACTTCCTCCCTAATCATGAAATGAGCCTAATATATTCTTCCTATAGATCACAAAGTGAAAGACCAAATGCTTTGACACTCACTGAGACTATTAAAAAGAGTAACAAAAAAGAAAGAAAATAGTTATAAATAAGCAGAAAACAGCAAACTGACATTGAATACTCTCTTGGTGTTGGTACTCCTGAGGAACCATCAGGATATGTTTCTATGAAATTTTCACTTTTAATACAATTTTTAACAGGTTTGTCAACTATGGCGTGATAAAATTGATTTAATCATTTCTGAGTATGGATCTAAAGATAAGCCTGAAGAAATACCCAAGTGGACTATTCTGAATACTTTACAGAAAACAGTAAGATGAAATTCTCTAAAAATTAGATGTCAAAGGTGACTGCTACAGCATAGGAGAGAGAAGAGAGGCAGGGGCTAGGGGAAGAAGATTTAGAGTTTGCAGTATTTCTTCCAAACAAACTGGATGGAATTGTTCCCACTTACAAATCTTGAGTTTTCTTTCATCTCCTTTTGTAACTCTTATCTTTTTTTCTGGGTTAATTGATGTGCATTTTAAGGTGGTTGCATCTGGAAAAGAGTTGGTGGTCTTTTGCAAAGTGAGATAGTCTGTCCTGTTGCACCCACTGGGAGATAAGTCTAAGCAGTAGTCCCTGCTGGCAGCAGAGTAGCATGGTGGTCACCATTTAAACCTACATGCCAGGACTGTCATGCAGTAGCTTTGCGACCCTGGGACAAGTAACCCTCTAAACTTCCATATTAGTAAAACTCCTACCTCTGGTTGTCAAGAATAATTGAAGTAATAGATAGAATATATAGTTCAGATTTCACAGTTCAGATTTTTCTAGACAGGTCAGTGGAAGGGTAAGAGAACTGCCATTGTCAGCCAAATGGTTTACAGGAACAGATCAGCACCTGGAACATAGTAAGTGCTCAATAAAGAAAATAGCAGACATTTACATGGTGCCAGACCTTTTTGTAAATGCTTTGCATATATTAACTCATTTAATCCTCCTAACCCAATAAGGTAGGAGCTACCATCATTTTATAGATGTAAGATGAGAAATTTAGTAACTTAACCAGGATTACACAGCTAATAAGTGGCAGAGCCAAGATTCAAACTCACACAATCTGGCACCAGATTTTGTACTCTTTACTGCTATACTAGATGCCTCACATAAAAAATAGTTATTATTTTTAGTATATATGATAACAGAAATGAGATCTTACATTTTAAGAAAATTGAAATGTAATTACAAATACTTTTACTCATCTTATTTTTCTCTGATGTATGTGATCTGTATGTATATTACATTTTCAGACTGCACTACAACTTGCAGCAGAGGATTGAACTTTCCTATGGTCATAAAATTATAAACAGGAAAATATGTGTATGGCCTCACTGTTATTCATGATATCCAGTTTACACTTCCTTGAAGTGACTATAATTGAGATAACGTGTAGATTTTGTTGATTGAGTTAATTTTCAGTACCCTAACTCTGAAGCACTGTTTTAGTCATTTAGCATTTCCTAGATTGCACTAAGATTGTTAGTAACAAAGGCAGTATTGATGTTATCATTTTCAATAACAGGTTTAGAAAATAATTAGATACTCACAACTTTTATTTCCTAGGTGACAAATATGTAAGCTGGTTCTTTCACATCCTCCCCACTCAACTTGATAGGATTCCTGAATTAGCACTGAAAATGAGACATTTCTTAGAAGTTTGATCATTTCTACAACTACTGTTGTTATCCTTTTTTTGGTTCTTCGTGGCAGTTTTTCACACAATACTAACTTGAAAGTTAACATCTCACATTAACCGTAGGAGGGGAGAAATAGACTTGAATCTTTTTTTTAGGTATGCTAACCACATATGACAGCATATTTTGAGTAAATATAAAGAGAACTGCTATAGTTAGGAACAAGATATGGCTCAGGTGGTTCTCTGTTTTATATTCTAGCCCCAAACATCATTTATATATAGGCATCTCAGTATATCTTCTCTAGTTCCGGACTCCCATAAGATAAAATTCAGATATAATAATTCTATGCAACCATAATCCTCCTCTAATATAAGCAGAGATCTTTAGCTCTGGTTGATTAAAAAAACAGCAACAAACTAATGAATTAAAAAATATACAAAAGTACACTTATTTATTTAACTCATTACATTTCAATGGGGAAAAATTAATAAATTATCTTCATCACAAAAAACACTTCAATATGCAGTCTCATATAATTAACTGCATTTTGAATATTTTATAGTAAAATTCATAGAATCTTTTTCTCCTAGTTACAGTGCTGTGGCCACCACAATTACACAGATTGGATGAAGAATAAGAATAGAGAAAATTCAGAATTGGTGCCATGTTCTTGCACAAAATCTATGTTAAAAAAATGGTTTTGTGATGAGCCACTGAATGCAACTTACCTAGAGGTAAGATAAGTCAAGGCTTCTCCGAGTGTTTATAGTAGTTTGTTTGTTTGTTTTACAGGTCAATTTAGAATTCTTAGTAGATTTTTATAGAAAAGTAATGTTATTCATGATGACTACATTCTTAAGCCAATTACATAAATTGAACACATAATTGTGTGAATTTACTATTATTTCAGGTATATAATAAATAAATAAATTATCTGGGGATATGTGATTTAAGTGCTCTTAGAACTTGGTATACCATTATCCTTACTCCTCAGCCTTCCTTGAGAAACCTGGCAGAATGAGGAGGCACTTTTGGCAAAGCCCTGGTAACTGCAATCCCAGAAGTAAAAGGGCATGAGGGTTGGCAAAAACGGAAGGGATGGGTCCCCTGAGATGACAAAAGTGGCATTCAGGTATATGTGGCAGAAGCAAAAATAAAGGCTAATATGGAGCCACCGCTATTTACAGGTATGAGATATTGATAAACTAGGGATTTCCATCCCAAGCACTTGTAATCCTTTGTATAGTTTATACACTGAAGTTATTCTAATTTTAAAATGTATCATTTCAATTACATAATTAATTGACAGATTAAATAGAGGATTACATTTCTAAAAAATGTGGGAAATAATATTAGGTGATTAAGTATGGAATGTTTGATTTCCTTAAGTACTAAATTTGACAGTTGATATCTCTGACATTTCACTTTGACACTTCTTGGTCATTTTTGTTTATTGTGAAGGTACCTCCTCATTCTTTCAAACATACAGTTTGGCTTTTGATTATCTTTCAAAATTTTTTTAGAGCAATTTTTGTGAAATAGTAGGTAAGCCAACAATTCTTTTTATTTTTGAATATGAGCTCCCTTGTGGAACCAATGCAGTGCAGACAGCTCAAAATATCAATGAAATATTTGGCAAGTATGTGGCTAATGAAACGCAGTAGTTGATGGCTTGAGAAGTTCCATTCTGGTGATTTTTATCTTGAAAATGAGCTATGTGGGTGACCTGAGACCAAGGTGGATAATGATGAACTGAAAACTGTAATGGAAGTGAATCCATCCCAACTTATGTGTGAATTAGCAGCAAGGTTTGACATTACTATTCTAACAATATTAGAGCATTTGAAATAAATTGGCAAGGTAAAGAAAGCTGGATAGATGGGTTTGGCATGAAGTAAACAAGCATCAGAAGAAAATCATCTCAAAGCTTGCCTTTCTTTTCTGCCATGACATAAAGGCAAACCATTTCTACACTGTATTGTTACATGTGATGAAAAATGAATTGTTTTTGACAATCACAAGCATGTGGTACAATGGTTGGATACAGATGAAGTGCCAAAACACAGTCCAAAACAGAATATTTATCAAAAAAACACAAATGGTGTCTGTTTAGTGGTCCAGTACTGCTGTTATCCACTACAGTTTCATGAAACCTGGTCAGTCGATTACAGCAGATGTCTACTGCAACCAGTTTGATGAAATGATGAGGATGCTTACAATTAAGCAGCTGCGTTTGACCAATAGAGACAGGCCAATCCCCTTGAAAGACCACATGTCATAGAAAACAATGCTGCTTAAACTACAGAATCCGGACTTGGAAACTCTCTGTCATCCACCATATTCCCCGAACCTTGCACCAACTGACTACCACCTCTTCCAGGTTTTGGACCACTTCTTGCAAGGAAAAATATTCACTTCTCAACAAGCCATGGAAAACGCCTTTCATGATTTCATTGCCATTTGCTCTCCAGGCTTCTTTTGCTGTTGGCATAAGCAAGCTATTGTTACGATAGCAAAACTGTTGATAGTTTAGGCACATACTTTGATTAATTATACTGCTTCTTGATGGAGATATAATAAATTAAAATTTTGATTATAAACCAGACATTTCATATATAATGACCTAATAATTTTAGGTGGTGGTAAATACGGTAGTGCCCCCTTATCTGCAGTTTCACTTTTTGAGGTTTCAGTTATTAGTGGTCAACTGTGGTCCAAAAATATTAAATTGAAAATTACAGAAATAAACAATTCATAAGTTTTAAATTACACACCATTCTGAGTAGTGTGATGGAAATCTTGCGCCAGCCTGTTCTGTCCCTCCCAGGATGTGAATGGTTCCTTTGTCCAGTGTATTTGTGTATAGATGCTACCCACCTGTTAGTCACTTATTAGCAATCTCAGTTATCAGATTGATTGTCAAGTTATTGTAGTGCTTATGTTCAAGTAAGTCTTATTTAACTTAATAATGGCCCAAAGTGCAAGAATAGTGATGCCAGCATATTGTTATAATTATTCTATTTTGTTATCAATTGTTGTTAATCTCCTACTGTGCCTAATTTATAAGTTAAACTTTTTTATAGGTATGTACATAGAGGAAAAAACAGAGTATATATAGGGTACAGTATTATCCAGGATTTCAGGCGTCTACTGGGGATCTAGGAATGTATTCTCAGTGGATAAGGGGGACTACTGACTGTGTCCTGATGAATTACAATAGTCTGTAAAAAAGCAAATCCCTTTCCAAAACTTAATGCATTTCTGATTTTAATTACATCACAACATTTTAGCAGCTTTAAAATTAGCAACTGAGGTGTCCTGCTATTATGTGAAGTTTTCTGGTCCATAAGTCATCTCCAGTTAAACCTTAACTTGCTGTTTAGACTTTGGTGAACTATTAATCTCTATTTGCCTTTCCTTTGTAATGGAATTATGTCTAAGACCATTTTCATCTCCAAGTCAATCTATGTAACTCTTTGCCTTAGGGTTGTGAAAGTAAAATCAGCACATGGTATAATGCAAATGCTTTAACTTTAATTGAAATTAATTTTGGAATTTTGGCTTTCAAGGTAAGCTTTTGTTCATATGTTTAAACATAAAAGATATTAAGTATAATCTATACAGAATAGATTGCAAAGCAACCAGGTGAAGACCTAATCAGATAAGTTAATACAGTAAGAGCCAGGACCTTGAGACTATTCATACCCAGGAGAGGTGAAGGCAATCCCTTAATTAGTCAGGTGGGTGGAGCCTGTTAATAAATAGTCATCCTAGAGGTAGTGATTTCATTGCTTTGAGATATCTGTCTGTCTATGTATCTTTCTCATATTTCTTCCTATATTTAAGGTATATATTATATATACTTAGGTTATATATTTTTTCCCCTATCTTGGCAATAAGAGTACCATGTTGATCAGTCTGCAAGTTAGCAAACTTCTGAAATCCAAGCAGATGTTTTACATTAGTAAGACCCAGTACTCACTCGTATACTCATTCATTTATTTAATCATTTACACATTCAATGAATTTGGAGGGAGGAGAGCATCTACTGTGTGTCAGGTACTGTACTAGAGTTGGAGAGACAAGAAGAAGCAACAACCTGCATAGTATCTATGGCAGAATTAAGATTCAGAAACAGGTCACCATTCTCCAGTCTCAGTTAAAGACTGGTAAGAACAAGTGCAGACTATGGATTCAAAGAAACTGTGAGAGTGGGTAGATTATCATAGTGGAGAATATAGCATTTGAACAAACATATTATGCATCATTTTCCAGAATAGGATACTGATCCTGCATTTGATTACATATTGATCCACAAAGCCACTGACCTAAGGTTCCATCTCTTCAATTGGTAACAGTTTTAATCTCAGAATGGTAGTAAACTAAGACATTCTTATAAGCATTAATGTCATTGTTTTAAAATGTTTATTCTCTTTTGTATTTATGTTGGAGTATTTAAGACAAGGCTAGAGGAGGGGATGGTATCTGTGCTCCATTTTATCTTCTACCCTTTGTACACTACCTTTTATGATCCTTTATCAAAAAGAGGCATGTTTATAGGTTTTATGACATAGTTAGAAAGATGAACAAAAAATAGATCAGCAGTTCATCAAAGCATCTAGCCCAATGATAGCCCATGTATTAAAATATAAGAAATTTTCCCTTTTTCTACGCTATACATGAATTTAGTGACAGCTGGATTACTCTAGAAGACTCATTCTGTAGATTTCTTACTCACAATTATACATGCCTTACTCTGAAATTTTCTTACCCAGTTTTATCCTTTTTCCCGTAAGCATTACCTTTATAAATTACTTTTATTGGTTAAGTTGTGATCTCCTATTGTTTTTTTTCTTCCAGGTTTTACAAATCTCGTTAACTATTTGTTTCATCAAACACATCAAGAATAGAATACATGCAGAAATATGATCTCTGAATTTTAATTTGTCCAGAAGAAACCAGTTAATTCTCAAAATAATCATATTATATTCTTTTATTCCAAAAATGTTTTGAATTACGTTAAACTTTAGGACCTATTCAAGTCATTTATTATGTATAATAATTATTAATAATTATAATAACACATTCATACTTTATTAATTTTGTTTTTCAAAATATCAAATTCTGCAGTTACAAACTTTACCTTTACCTATTTTCTGAATTTAAAGGATATCATTATACATACCAAATCCAAAATGTGGTAAAGTGTCACCATATATTTTAAGTTCTTATGTAGAGAAACTACCTTATGATGTTCAGAAAATGCTAGTTAATTAAGCAGTTCTAACATACCTTTCATTTGCAGATCTTAAGAAAACAATACTGTTTGTAGAAGATTTAAAAGAAAGAAAATCATGGCACTAGCTTCTGTACTGAATTAATCATTTATCTCTCTCTTCTCATAATGCTTGCAAGTGGATAATAAAATTAGAGATTTAGATATACTTTGGTGGCAATAATACAATATTAAAATAGTAGTGAAGTGTAAACTGAACAAAATAATCCATTCTAAATGCTCACTTAAATCCCATACTTTTTACTTGCTCCTTTTTTCTTCTCTGGTTTTCTTAAATTTTGTTCAGTGCATGTGTACACAATTTTCTTGAAGGATATAAAAATATTCTACCTGTCCTAACAATGATTTGTGAAAAAAAGAAAAATAAATCCTTTGAAAAATGAAAAGTGCTATACATGGTGAGGTACTGTCATTGCTGTCCTTAATAGGAAAAGGTTGTCCTGACCTTGAAGATGTGAAGATGTGAAGAAAAGGTAGATTAACTGAAGATCCTGCATTTCTTCAACTTCTATAGAAAGCTCACTTTCATTTACTAATTCAATCTTATCTCTTTTCATTCATGTATTCAGAACAGTGCAGATTTCAGAAACTTATGGACTTTTTAAAGTCAGCACAAAAGAAAATATAATAACTATTTTCTCTAATGCAAACTTCTTTAGGTTTGCATATGTCAGATAGACATACCTTCTATTCTTTGGGAAATATTCTCTTGGGATTTAAAACTCATCTTCAAATTCCTGTTTTGTCTAAAATATGCTACAGGAAACACTGATAACAAAAAGTTCTCTCCTACTTGGGAATTGAAAACCAAATTATTGTTAATCAAGTAAATATTATTGATTATTTGATCATATATATTTGATTTTACATCAAGAAAAAAATGGCTTCTATATATTAGATTTCTTATTTTCAGTTAATATAGGTAATTCAAAAAGTATATGCACCACTGACTGAATCTATCACTCTTATGATTCTAGGAAATATTGTCTTGAAGGAATTTACTTTTTATCTTCAGTAAAATAAACACTTATTTGGTAAAATGAAATAGAGTAGATCAGAGTAATGCCTCTCTTCTTAACCTTGTTTTTTAATGTCTGAGACAGAAAATTTGGAGAGGTCTAAAAATTAATCTGCATCAGAAGTGAAATAGTGAATCAGAATTTAAGACAACACCTGATTCTGACTTTCCCTTCAAATTGTCATATCACTTACAAAGACACATTTAACTTGATTCAGGCTCACCATTTTAATTATGCTTCTGGAAATTAGGGCTATTTTGTGATGGTACGATATAATTAGAACATTTTCAGATTCTCCTGGAAAGGATATATGCATCCAGTCAACAGCATTTACGGAGCACCTATTAATACTTTTCACCAGTGACATTGCTAACTTTTGGGATGTAAAGATGAATAGGTATACACGACTGGCTTCGTGGACATGCAGCTTGTATTTAGAAGAGCCCCACACTTGGTTTAATACTTGGGAGTTGCCTTGTTGCAATTCTTAATAATTTTAAAATAAGGGACATCACAATTATATTTTGCACTGAATTTTGTAAGTTATGTAGCTGGCCCTGTCCTTGTAGTTAAACTTGGAGTTCAGTCACAAAGCCAGATATGTGAACAAATAAATTTTATATATGTGATAATTTCTGTGGAAACCCAGAGAAAGAATGACAGTCTGTCATAGAGGTTCAGGGAGCACTTTGGAAAGAAAAGTCATTAATTTAACAATTACTGATTTAGCAATTACGTGTGTTGAGCATTGTACTAAGTGCTAAAGAAATAGCGGTGAATAAAACCAAACCAAACAAAAAAACCATTGCCCTCCTGGAGGTTACCATCAAGTCAGGGATGCCAAACAACAAAATATAAACAAAACTAGATATCTTGTTATGGTGAGAAGTGCTATAGAGAAAAAATAAGGAAGTAGAATAAGCAGTGTTGGGGAGTTATGGGATTATGAGGTTTAAATAGGATGGACAAAAAAAGGCCTCACTGAGAAAATGACTTTTGAGTAAAGAACCGACAGAGATGAGAAAATAAGAGGAACAAAAACTGCAAACAAGAGGAAACAGCAAGGAGAAATAAAGAAAGTTACAAAGGACTTAGCAGGCATTCTCAGGGCTTTTGTTTTTACTCAAGTGAGTTGGGAAGCAATTAGCAGATTTTGCATAAGTGATGTGGTCAGACCTGTATTTTAATAGGAGCAATCTGGCTGCCATCTTAAAAATAGATTTAAAAGGCACAAGTGTGGAAGCAGGAAGAACATATTGGATTTTTCTTAATAACCCACATAAGAGATGATGATAGGTTTGGCTGGAGGGTAGAGGTGGAGTTAGAAGGAAGAGATCAGATTCTGTATACATTCTGGGGTGAAGTCATTGGAATTTACCCGCAGTTTGAAAGGAGGAGTGTGAGAGACAGGAGTGTCTTTTGGTTCTGGGACCTGTAGCTGGGGGGAAAAAGAAAACAAGAAAGAGAAGAGTCAAGGATGACTTGAGTTACCTCAATAAAGCTGTTAAGAAAACAAAGGATGACTTGAGTAAGGGAAAGATGAAGTTACTATTTATTAAGATGAGAAAGACTTTGGGAGAATCAAGGTAATTTTAACACTTGGTACTTTAAAAACCTTACTGAAATGACTTGTTATATTTCTGCATCCCCCACTAGTTGGCAAAAAACTCAAGGCTAGGGATTATTTTGAGTTATCTTTACAACTCCAAAGCTTTGATCAGAACGTGACAAAGTAGGTGGCCAATAAATGTTAACGAACTGAACTTAAAAAGTCAAGTTACTCAGTGTGCCCTCAGAGAAAGTCCAGTTGCCCTCTCCTGTTGTCTGACACAGACTGCGCTCCATGGTTTTGATTCCATTAGGCTGTCGTACATATAAATTGTCCAAACTTGTTTGGTAAACAAGAGCCGTTGGTTCAATTACTCACTGCCACCGGCGTCTTCTGTCTCCAGGAGCCTGAATGACAGACATTGGCAGAATCAAAACTTCTTTAAAAGGATTTTGTTGAAACAAATTTTTAGTAGAATAACACAACAGAAATACTATCAGCACCAAGATTGTGTTTAATGTTTGTGACATTTGTTTAATATTCATATGCCTTTATTTTCTTATTCTGCTCTTAGAGGAGTAACTGTCCAGGGACATAAGAGTCCCTGGCAAAAGGAAGACACAAAAAATCTGAAGTTTTTACTACTGTGACATAGGCCTGGAAAACAAACAAATTCGCTTTACACCGCCTGTTATGTTCCATTGTTTAGCCTGTTTCATTTATTTTTATTTTTTATTCTTTTTTTATTTGTGGAGTCACTTATTGTATTAAAAAGAATAATAGCATATATCCAGTAAATCTATAAATAATTATTGAACAATAATGGATTTTTAACACTGTGCAAATGATATAACCAGAGAAGGCAGAAGCTATTCCTTAACAAATTAAATTATAGCATTTAAGCCTTCAATAGTATTATGAATATTTGGAACAAAGTAAAAGGCAATATTTTTGCATAGGAGCATTTATAATGTGAAAATAAAGTGCATAACAGTTGTTAAAATGTATTGAAATTTATTACTAATTGCATTCAAGTACAGTAGACATTCATTCTCCTGAGAAGTTTAATGGACTGAAACATGCAAAATGACTGATTTCCTCAATTAATAGTTTATTGCAGTTGCATATTTTATTTTAGGAGAAAAATGTAAAAGATACTAGACAACAGAACATGTCTGTAAAAAATCCCAATAGGTTTTTATTAAAATACAAACATTTGTTTAGTATATGTTTAAATATATAGACATATATAACATTTAAATTATCATATGTAGTAGAATTAGAAAGAAGATAAATGAAAAAACAAAATCAGTCATTTCATAATGAATTTTCTAGAGTTTAGATATAGTAAAGTGCTTGTAAATCAAAATTTATAACTGATTCCAATGTAAGTTATTTACCGTTTATTTATTTATTTTATTTCACCCAGGAGAAAATGCTATTTTTCCATTTTAAATGTGTTATTATTGCTATTAAAACTTCAGAGAACATAAAGTATTAGGAAATATTTAAACAACAAATTCAGACATGAGTAATTTTCATATCATAGTAAGTATATCACTATTGTTTCTAAATACTATTTAAAAATGTCTAAAATGTCATGGATAACAAATTTAAATCGATTGAGACATAAGAATTTCCTCTGCGTTAAAAAATACAAAATGTTTTAAAAGGTCTAGGATAATTTTACAAGAAAATTTGGCAAACATTATGAGCAACCTAAAATGAATTAAGAACAAAACAGTCATAGGATTGGGAAAATTATTTTTCATGTCTATAGACTATAAAGATATAGAATTTTATTGTTTACTTTTGTGTCTATTAGTGTTTGACTTTTAGGTATAAAACTTTTCTTTCAGATACGATCTACCTGGTCTAGTATTGGATACCTGCAAGTGTGCGTTTATTAGTAATTCTTATTAAATATAAGAAACAGATTACCCTGCATCCTACTACATAAATTTATTATGCATCTATATTATGCCTTTATAGTGTCACATATTCATCCATTTTCATTAGAAACATTGTACTAGAGTCATTTTTCCCACTCAAGAATTTCATGCTTCAGTTTTCGTATATTTCAAAGTCAACCAATCTTTTTCTCATATTGTCTCTGATTTCTCTGCAATGTATAGACACTGTACCAGATATGAATTTGCTATCAGAAAATTCAGTGTTTCAGAAACATCACCTCTCTTCATTTTTTCTGAATTAAATCTGTGAGCCCCAATACCACAACCATTGCAATTTGGATCTTTTCTTTCTCTAGGCTTCTCTGGGAGAGTCATGTGTTGCCTAGAGGATAAAAAAAAAAGGCCACTCATTTTCTAAGCGCATCCAGGTCTCACTAAGCCCCCTATTACCACCATTCCATAAATTCTTAAGGTATGGGATAGACTAAGGTTTGCCTGACTTATTTGGGCCACCCTCTTGCAAGTCTTGCAATAATGTTTTGCAGTATACTTTAGAATGTGAGGGATTGCTATGGTTTGAATGTTCCCTCCAAAACTCATATTCAATTTTAATTGCCATTGTGACAATATTAAGAGGTGGGACCAATAAGAGATGATTAACATTGTTACCTTGGGAATGGGTTGTTATAAAAGCCATTCCTGCCCTCTCTTGTTCTCTGGATCTCACCCTAGTTTGCCTGTTTGTCTTCTCCCATGGGATGACTTAGCATGAAGGCTCTCACCAGAGGTTTGTCCCTTGATATTAGACTTTTCAGCCTTCCAGAAACTGTGAGAAATAAATTTCTTTTCTTTATAAATCACCCAGCCTGTGGTATTCTGTTATAGCAACAGAAAACAGACAAATTCATAGGGTCGGGGATGGTGCAGGTATTTGTTCTCAGCCTTGAAGCCTCAACCAGTCTACACTTGCACCAGTTTTGGGCCCTGGATTTGGCACCTCCATCATATCATAAACATACGTCAAATAAATTATTTTATTAAAGAGAACATAAATGTCTCTTGCATTTAGAATCTCATGCTTAAAATAAAAGACAATATTCTTTACCTGCGAGACACTTTTTTTCCTAGAGACTCTTTGTGCAGGAAAGAGTTAACGTCGCAGGCTTGAGGCTGCCTATTCTCAGAAAGTCCTGCTTGCTAGGTAGACCCTAAGCTGATATCTGGGAACTTGGCTGATAAACAGCTTCCTACACCGATATAAAATTTTCTTTAAATAAGGGTGTCTCACTGTACCTAAAAGTTTCTACGAACAATGTGATTGATGCTGAACACCTGCTTTCCCTTTGGGATTCTGGAATTTGGGTACATGTTAGGGAGAAGGTGTCCACATGACCAGTCCCCAATAAAAATCTTGGCTGTAATGAGCTTCCAGTAGAAAACCCTTCGTATGTGTCGTCACAACTCATTGCTGGAGGTACATGTGCTCTGTGTGGCGGCATTGGCAGAGGACTCTTGAAAGCTGGTGCCCAGTTTCCTCTGTCCATTGCCCCATTTACTCATTTTTTTTTTTGCTGCCTTTGCTTTGTAATATTTTACTGTAATACATTTTAGCCATGAGTAAAACTATATGCTAAGTCCTTTGAATTCTTCTAGTCATCAATCGCTGAACCTGGATTCATCTTTAGGAGCTTCAGATTACTCCCTGAAAGGGAGAATTCTATTCTAGTAAAGAGCTTGCAGTCATCTAAGATTCAGGAATGATGCTATCAATACACTAATATTTATTACTTTTACCCAGATTATTTTCTTTGTATTTTTATTGTCTTAGTTAGCATCATTACTAGCTTATAACTGTTTTCATTTGTCAGTCTTATTTTATTCCACCATCAAATCAGTCACTAAATCAATCTGAGCACACTGGATTTAAAAAACAAACAAGCTCCTATTTCTCTCCACGTGTTTGCCCATTCTGTTCCCCTCACCTAAGTGCCTCCTCCAACTCTCCCATTGGCAAAAGCCAAATATCCTTTAAAAACCACTGAGAGGTGGGTAATGCATAGTTTTGGACTTAGGTGGTCATGGTTCAAATCGCACCATTTATTAGCTGTGACCTTGAGCAAGTTATTTCACTTTTCTGTAGTTCAGTTTCCTTATTTGAAAAATGCACATAATAAAAATTTATCCCATGAAATAGATATTATTATGTTAGGATTAATTGTCTTGATGGTTATAAAGCATTCAAAATTGTTACCTAATGCATTGTAAGTGAACACTATTTACATATTTGTAAAATAAAGATATTACACGGACTTCCAAATTGCTCTGAAGAACATATTATACCGGCTTCCTAATTGCTCTGGGGAATATACACGGTGTGCCAGTGACTGGAGTCCATGGAGTGTGGGTGACAGAGCAGACTCTGAGAGAGAGGAATAATTTCCTGGTCTCCTGGAGCAACAGACAGAATGGCAAGTTGTTACTGTGCCTGATTTCAGGAATGCCTCAGGGGGGCACTGTTTTAATAGGTCTAGATTTAATTTCACATGAAAATCTGTCAAACACCACTAATCCCCTCAAAATAAATTGTGAACAAATCGGCCACAGCATCAGAGTGTTTGCTTTTAAAATCTATAGGGTATTGAAAAAATACTGAGCTGTAGTGTTTATTTTTGGATCTGCTAGTGTTTGACTTTGAGTTATAAATCTTTTCTTCTATATCCAACCAACGAGGGGCCTCTTGACCCTCTGAAGAGGATTTGAAATGGGACTAGAAAAATATCTTGTCAACTTCCCACACTTCCTGCCACTCTGCTTATAAGCGCCCTGTAAAAACAGTTCTACCTTTGTAGTCTTCTAGTCCATTGACCTCTCCACATTTTCACTATTCACACCCACCTCCTGTCTTCACCTCTTTTTAAAATTTAATGAGTTTCATGATTCATTAGCAACATCTTTAGAATCACCCTTATATCTCTCTTAATCTCAGCGGCCAAGTCTACTCTGGCCCTCGTGTAGCTGAAGTTTACTGGAGAAAATATTACAATCGTGCAGAACACTATAAAATCATCATCGCGGTTATTAAATCAGCACTCAGTACTTCCTGGCAATGCTAGTGGTTTTCTGGTAAGGTTTTGCTATCATAGGGAATAAGATTGTGTGCATGGTATTACGGAATGGAGGAGAGTGGATTTTATAGGAACTATAAAAATGACCATAAATAATGAATATGTAAGTACACGCTCCCTATTTATAGACGTAGCAAAAGTCCATCTTAATCTTTAGACCTGTATGTTATGGCAGAAAAAAAAAAACACATAGGTTTATGAATTAAATGACCTGAATTTGAGCCCTGGACTCGCTCCTTATAGACTTTCTAGAGTCACATAATCACTGAGCTTCAGAAGCTCCTTCCCACCCAACTTCAATGACTCTGACAGCAAAAAAATGAAATATCTTGAAAGCACTCTGTTCTCACTAAACAATGAAGTACAGAAGGGAATTTGTGGATAGCTGCCTTCAGGCGCAATTGTAATTTTCTTGTTTGTCTCTCAGCCTCCAACTATGAGCTATGAACATCAGTAGCTTTAATTTAGAAGCTGATGAAAAAAATACCTCTCTTCACAAGTCTTTCATCAAATTGTCTCCTAAAATTTCAATGCATTCCCTAACATTCTTCTGGAATCCTAACTATGGCTTTTTGGAGAGAATTTCAAGGGATTATTAATTTTTTTTTAAATGTCATTGTATTAGACTTGCATTTGAGGTACAGTGTTTTCTTAATTTTTTGTGAACTTCCTAAAATTTCATTATGGTGTATGTTATTGTTCCATTTCAGTCCAACTGGTCCAAAACAAACTGGGTGTACTGCAATTCAGTTCTGCAACTAGCCACCTGGAGTTAGCACAGACCACACAAATTAAAGGGTATGGTCCCTAATAAAACTGCCCTTACTTCATGCATTAGCCACACTTAAGAGGTCAACAGGGGCCACCCATACTTCTAACTGACTGGTTATAAATTTGGAGGTTTCCATGACTCCTCAGGTCCTATAATTTGCTAAAATGACTAACAGAACTTAGGAAAGCATTATACTTTATGACTACAGTTTTATTACAAAGAACATAAATCAAGAGGACCAGCCAAATGAAGAGACATACACTATGAGGTCTAGGAGGAAAAACAGAGCTTCTGTGAACTCTCCATGTGGAATCAGGACACATCATCCTCCAGGTATATCGATGTTTTCACCAACTAGGAAGTTCCACTGAGTCCCAGGGTCTAGAGACTTTACTTCAGTTTCATTATGTAGGATGATTGATTAAATCTTTGGCCACATGATTGAACTCAATTTCCAATCTTTCTCCCCTCCCCTGAGGTTGGAACTTGGGTTGATATCATGTGACTCAAAGCTTCAATCCCTAAATCACATGGTTGGTTTTTTTGGAATGGCCAATCCACATTCTAAATCGTCTTGCTAACATAAGCTAATTAGGGGACCATCATGAGTTACCTTAATAGCATAAACTATCAAAGTCTGCTGTAAATAATAAGGAAATTATCACTTGGGAAACCCCAAGAATTTAATTGTTTCCTTCCAAGGAACCAGAGACAAAAGCCAGCTATGCTATTTTTATTACTAATAGATTTACCAATGAATGTGAAATTTATGAGTGTATGAATGTAACATAAATAGCACATAATATTTACTAATATGTATTAGCCAGCAGTTCGTATAAGTCAAAGTACTTCGATTTGCAGCTCCATCCCTCATCAGTTGTCAACTCCCCAGATAGTTATCTAACTTTAATTCCTCAGTTTTCTTATTTGTAAATGGTGAAAATAAATTGTCTACCTCCTGTTAATTATTTGTTACCTATGCTAGGCCCTGCTAGTTTCTATGCTCTATCAACCCTCCAAAAAAATTAGAGAAAAATATCTCCAAATATGTTGAGTTTGTTTGGCAATGAGAAATGAGGATTGTAATCTGGGATGCACAAAGTAGGCAGCCACACGTACATCCAGTGAGGGAAGGGTAAAAGGCAAGCTTTTATTGGCAAAAAAGGAGAGATTCATACAAGTTGCTTAGAAACAGAGTTCGTTGGTTCCAGAAGCTCAAAGTCAGAGTTGTCATCAGTTCATTAGTGGAGATGCCATTAGTGGGCAAATGTCCTTTCCAGAGCATCTTATCTGAATTATTGCAGCACTAAAGAATGTCTAGTAATAAACCTTGTGGTAGAAATATATAAATATATGTAAAATGTGCAAGCTGTACAAAGCAGTTGTGTGAAAGATGTGAAGGGATTTCTTACAGGGTTTTTAGAAAGTTCTTGGAAACAGTTATTATCTCAGACATGTAAGCATGAACCCCCTCTCCTTTGTGCCTTCCCTATTTTGTCTGGGTCTGACAAAAGTGACCGGTAACTGCAACTCCTACAGCTCTTAATGTCATGGGCTTTGTCTTGTTCATTTTCATGTCCTTTCTAGGGCACATGAGAGGTCACAAATATATGTCCAAGGGATTTTCATGGATTTCTAATGAAAGAATATAATCATTATTTTTTGTGTTAGTTACTTCAATTACCTTCATTTGGCTCAAAGGGGTGGAAAGATTTGGGAATTAAGAGGAGTTTTATCAGCATTCTTACACAAAAGTAAGAAATGGAAAACTCAACTCAAACTGACCTAGCCAAAGTAGAGAAAATAACTGCTCTTGTAGTTTTGCCTTTTGCTGTGGTTTGGTTCAGGACTGAAATGTCACTAGATCCAAGTCACCTCTCCCTGGGATCTCTCCATCCCCAGAATTCATCGATTGCTTCTACCAGCTTCAAGCTTTCACCTAATGGTACCAAGATCACTGTGGAAAGACCTCAAATCTTCATATTACCACTTTAGGAGGAAATTGAAAGCCTTTTATTTTCCAGAAACTCCAAAAAATATGTATGCACTGGTTCAGAATGGGTCATCCGCCTATCCATGAAATACTTTATCCAGGGGAGAGTGGGATATATTATTAGCTTAAGCCAGCCAGATAGTACCTTTAAACTATACATTGAGTTAACCTAATCCAAACCAAATTCAATGAAAGTAATAAAGTGTGAATACCCCATGATAATAGGTACAGTTATCTGAAGATGAGGGCAAAGGTAGATGCTGTAAAGGCAACTGACAAATTTCCATTTCAGCCACTGTCTTGCAAATACTACCTTCTTCCTTTTATCAGGGAGACTATGATAATTCCTAGTGCCTGCCTTTTCTTCCTTCCTTCCTTCCCTCTCCCTCCTTCTCTTTCTTCCTTCTTCCCCTCATACCTTCCATCTTCTATCCTTCCTTCTTTCTTTCATTTTTCTCCTTCTGAACTACTGGCCAACTTCTTTACTCCATTCCTTCTTGTCTCTCTCATCCTTATTCCCTCCTTCCTTTTAGTTATATCTTGCTTCAATTGCATGTAAGAAATTTTGTCAGAGTGCAGAATCAACTGACCAACAGATGTTTATTGAGCACAGAGTTGATTTTAAGAAGGAGTAGTTTACTTAGCCTAAAGTAGTTTAGTCAGAGATGAACTAACTTTTGGGAGAATTCTTCAAAAAACATACCCCTATTGCAAGGAAAATGAAGAAACTGATGGAAAAAAAGTTTTATCGTGGTCCTATTTTTTCAAATTGAACTGCTAATGTGCAGGAAAAAGAGTATTCTTGACCTTGAATGTACCAGGTCTCACAGTACTGCTTGCTATGCCATCCCAAAGATAAATCAATCTGTCTTTAATAAGCTGAAACCAGGACTCACAATTCTCTTTTGGCATATGATGTTTACAAAAGCATTTGATTTTAATATGCAGTTGTTTTGTCAGTATAAACACTTTCTGACCTATATCCCTTCTTCTGTATGGCTTCCTCAGCTGAAGAGGAAATGCTACCATGGCAACTTGTCAGCTGCTGCCACCTCTTCATGGTTTCAATAGTCTATTCAAAAGCAATTAAAATTTTCAAACCAACTTTCAGTGAAGTTCAGTGGCAGTACATGTGACCTCAGCATCTTGTTGCCTTGTGGAATTATTTGTAGAAACTCTTGAGTTTTCTTTTAAATTATGCTGAATCATCATGTGAAAAGTTAACTGCATTTTAAATTTCACAAAAGTTTTATCCCTTGTTTGGTAAGCCTCTTTTGCAAGAGGGAAACCCTCTCTGAAACAGTTTTATGAATTTTGTGCAAACAGAATGGTATTTGATAAATCACTCTTTAATCTTGTTTTTTTTTTTTTTGGCTACAAAGTACCAGTTTCTTTATCTCTTGACTTTCATTTTACTTTCTTCACTAACCTTAGGAATTGTTTTTCTTTTCTTTATCTCTTTTTTCCCACAAAGAAATACAGTTTTATAAGTCTGCATGAGTGAAAGAGTACTCAGAGGTATAGTTTAGACATGATTGGCTTGCTTGTTCATAAGCTAAATGATCCATTCCATACTACACATTATACACTATTTCTATCCTCTGTGTATTTTAGTTCATTATTATTATTATTAATTTTAAAATGTTACATTATTGTTTCTTGCTGCCTTCTGGGATAGTTCTTTAATCTGACTTCCAACTCACCAACTCCTTCTTGAGCTTCATCCATCCTATTATTTTTCACACTGATTGTGTTTCATCTTTTCAGCACTAGCTCTGCTCCTTCCTCTGTCCACATTTCCTTGAGACAATCAATGTCTTCCTTTCACTTTAAAAGTTGGTAGCAATGACCCAGACAGTTTGTCCAAAGTGTTAAATCAGGAAGCGCAATAGATTCGACACGTATAAACTTGGAACTTGTTATAAACAATAGTTGTTTATTGCATTCTACTCTGGAGATCATCCACTTTATTCTCATTAAGTAATTACAGCTGACACAGACTAAAACCTGGCTTTTGGCCCATCCTCACATCTATTACCAGACAATGTAACTGATGGCCCCTAAAATAACATGATCTCACAGACAAAAATAACCAAAAACCAAAGGAGTACAACAACTAAAATGGAAAAGGAAAATAAAAATTGAACAATATATTTCATCTGAGGAAACAATATTAGAACAAAAAAGTCAAGAACTTAAAATAAGCCTGATAAATACACTTAAAGAGACAAAAAAAAGATAGGAACAATTTGAATCAAGAACAAAGTATCCTCCCAAATTCAAGTAAAAACATATAAATTATGAAAAATAAAGTGTTTGAAATGAACACAGTCAATGGAAGAAAAAGTAGCATAAATGCTGATGAAGAATAAAATAGCAAACCGGAAATTTCAAGTTGAAAAACTCTTCCAGGCTGGGTGCAGTGGCTCACAACTATAATCCCAGCACTTTGGGAGGATCACCGGAGGCTAGGAGTTCAAGACCAGCCTGGGCAACATAACAAGACCCTGTGCTCTTATAAAAGGAAAAAATTAAAACATTAGCCAGGTGTGGTGACATGCATCTGTAGCTACTTGGGAGACTGAGACAGGAGGATCATTTGAACATAAGAGTTTGAGGTTGCAGTGAGCTATGATGATGCCACTACACTCTAGCCCAGATGACAGACTTGAGACCTTGTCTCAAAAAAAAAAGAAATCAGTATAAATATGTATTTCTTCTCCCTCCTTCTCTTAATTGATTTTAAACAAACAAACAAATCTTTCCAGAAAGAAGCTAAAGAATACTACATGAGAGAGAAACCAAGAGGTATGCATTATGGAAGGTAAAACAAGAAGTGACAACATAAAAAAGTAAAGAGCTCCAGAGAAACAAAAGAGAAAAAAGAAATTAAAGAAAGTAAAATATTTCAATTTCAAAGTGTTCACTGGATGCCAAACAGAGATGTGATGATTCGAAGAGTTGGGATATAATTTCATAATTTACAGAAAATAATGATCATCTATTTAAAAAAACAATGAAACCAATGGCAGTACTTTTAGAACTAACAAGGTAGTTGAGGAAGTTTTCTAGATGCAAAATCTATGCTAATTGCTTTATCAATAATAATGAATTACAAAATCTAATAAAATTGAGGTAACATTTATAATAGTAACAATATAATAGTAACTACATATAGTGCATGTCAATTGAAATCATTCAGAATGCAATCAATTCTACAGAAAAAAACATAAAACTGCTTTTAAAATGAGTCATACAATGTGATATGAAAAATAGAAGGAATTCCATGCTTTTGGAAGGAATGATACTGATTCTCCACAAATTAACTCATTCATTTAATGTAATCCCAATAAAAATTCAAGTTGAGTATACTTTTCTCTGCTCATATTCTTTTGCATTTTTAATCTGTATTTTATTTTTTGCTATTTTTCTTGGTATGTTAGTCTTAGTACAGAAAAGAAAGCAAGATGCCATGCGCAACATTTTCTTTGCAGTCTCTTTTTGGTACATTGATAATTATTTCCAACTTTCTTTTCCTCAAGCCCACCATAACATCTTGCTGCTCCCGCCCAGAGGCCTTTCCCAGGCTGAACCTTCAAACTGAGCTTTAGTTATGCTTTATTCTTTATTTACAATGAAAGCTCAGTATCTGACATTAAAAGATGTATGAAAGAATAAACTGAAAAATGCTTTTCTCACGATCATGATTCATTGTTCTGTATATGAACCCAGTTTTCAGAATAAGTAAAAGGGATTTGAAAACAACTAAAGACTGTCAGCAGCTTTATTTTTTTATTTTCTTTTGGAGACAGAGTCTCATTTTGTTGCCCGGGGCTAGAATGCCATGATGTCAGCCTAGCTCACAGCAACCTCAAGCTCCTGGGCTCAAGCAATCCTTCTGCCTCAGTGTTCGAAGTAGCTGGGACTACAGGCATGCTGCCACCATGACCGGCTAATTTTTTTCTATATATTTTTAGTTGTCCAGCTAATTTATTTCTATTTTTAGTAGAACTAGGGTCTCGCTCTTGCTCAGGCTGGTCTCAAACCCCTGACCTCGAGCAATCCTCCCTGACCTCAGCCTCCCAGAGTACTAGGATTACAGGCGTGAGCCACTGTGCCCAGCCTGTCAGCAGCTTTAGAACCTGAGAATGTAAATGGATGGGCTTTGCCACACTGTGGTAGAGACTAATGTACGTGCCTCCAAGTCCTTTCCTTTACTTCTTCTGTATAAGTCTTTGGTGGACATATGCCCACCCAGCTAAGGCTGAATTTCCTAGCCTCTGTCGCAGCTACAGTGGTGACGTAACTACTTTCTGGAAGTAGTATGGAAGTGATGTTTTCCACTATTGCGTCATGCCCATAAAAATGAAAGTTCATGCCTTCCCTATATCCCTTCCCCTTCCCAAGGCTGAAATGCAGATGTAGTGGTGAACTACCTTTAGCTTTGTGGATGAAAGTTGCATTTTTGGAGTGACAAAACCAAAATGGAAAATATATCTCAGTCTCTAACACAGTGGATATAGCATGCCAGCCCAGGACCAATGGCCCAAGCTACCAATTTAAAAAAAGAAAGAGAGAGAAAGTTACTGTATTTTTTAGGCTCTTGTTACAGAGCCCAGCTTTTATCCTATCACCCATAATTTGTCGCCAAAATTTGGTGTGTTAAAGTTTGTCTGGAGGCAATGAAATGAGGAAGTTTCATGTGAAACACTATTCATTTCACACCTACAACAACAGTGAATAATATCAATGGATATAATCGAGCATTGAACTAAAATTCCAGTTTATGCGCACTCTGTATTTTTGTGTTTCTGTACATATGTATATATGGATTTATAATTATTAGAATTATTACTTTAAAAATTAAAGCTGTGACAAAGATAACTATAGCAGAAGAGTTTAGCAAAGACATGTCATTTTATAATTGAACTTTCAACTTTCTACACATTTTTAAAACCTTTTCCTACGATTTTAGTTGTGTATTTCATGTTTTTAAGAGTGTTTTAAACAGTGCTTCCTAATTTGCAAATTTTGTTAATAACTGTGTGGTGTGGGTGAGTTAATACTTGCTCTTAAGGAAAAAATAAAATCTGTGTTGAATAATGACTGAATATGCAAAAATGAAGTGCAAAAGTTTAGGATATTTTTGCCAATCTATATCTTAAATAATCTTCAACTGTAATTAAATAAATTGTCCCATTTAATCTTCACAACAACCTTTTCCACACATAAGGAAACTGAGGCAGAGAGGATGAAGATAATTTGCACAATAACCTGCATTTAGGAAGTGAAAGGATCTGGGATTTGAACAAGCAGTCTGGTAGAGTAAGTTCTTCAACTTCTTCTATTCTCTAAAGGTTATTACCAGCCAAGCTCAGTCATGGAACCTGTTGATGGCTAAGATTTGAGAAACACTGAAGCAATGGTCAAGTGTAGAAAAGCTTCTTTTCCTATGAAAAGGGTAAGTTATGAAAGTTTATTCTAAATTCCTTTGTTGATAATGACATCATAATACTGTACTGGTGAATGTTAGTTCACTTTACTGGGGCCAGGCAGAGGTGACATACTTTTGTACTAAATAGTAGTTTCAAATTGATGAAACTTTGCAAGTTGGAGTTTATAAAAAGAAGAGTTTCTGAATATGACAAAGTAAAGGCTGGTAGTTAGGACAAGTCAAACAAACAAATGCAGTCCAGACTTAGGACTTGGACTTGAGATAGAATTGTAGTTAACTAGAATTCCCCTAAATCACAGGCAAGAAATAGAATGCTCAATCTTTTATAAGCTATTATAGTATTCCATTAGTATATTCCTTTAACTCACTTCTTGATAGTGTATTAAATATTTGAGTTGGATCAGTAGATATTTTATTTAAGAAAATAGATATTGGAATTAGAATACAAATAAGAATTTAGTTATCCCCTCAGGAGAGTAGTGAAATGTGCAGAGAATTAGGAATTAGACACCTTATCTTTGGACTCCATGTAAACCACTTAACTAGCTGTGAGATACTGGACAAAAACACAGCCTCTCTGACTCTACATTTCTAAAAATCTAATTTAATAATACTTATCTCTTGGGATCATTATCACTATTAAATAAACTAATGTATGTAAAGTACAAAATACTGTCCTGGACCCATAATATATACTTAAAATATCTTTATGCTAACACCATCCCCATTTTACTAGCACTGAACATGCTCCTGTATGTTGTATAATCTTATTACTTAAATACACTGTGATGTCTGTATTCTTATCAACTAATAGAGTTATACCTATATTAAATGTAGAACCTTATGGAGTTATATGTATTAAATAAGAGTTTGACATTCATTCATATATAAGCACTGAGGAATCATATGCTAATTAGTTCTACAATACACAATATGTGTATTTTAGAATGTTCTTGGATATGTCCTGAAGACATGAAGATTCTAAAAAGAAATTTCTCTAGTCTCAGAGCCAGGAAAGATTGATATAAATATCACACTCACATATGTAATAAACAGTGTGATTCTTAATCTTACAACTTCTTATGAATCTCACCTCCTTGTTTTTAACGTAGTGCCTCTAACTTCTCCCTATGCTGGATTTTTCCTGTACTAGTAATGTAGGCTAAACAGCTAGGGAAAAGAGACTCAAAAATAAAGAGAAGTCATGAGATAAATGTTTATTTCTCTCTTACCTAATTTGTCTGCAGATGAGCTGCAGGTTGTCTCTCATACATCCAGAGACCCAGGTCCCTTTCCTCTCGTTGCTCTTCCATATGATGCAATTAGGTCACCACAACTTCCTGGTAGCAGAAATGGAGAGCACAACATTTCCTTTTAAGTAGTCTTGTTTTGTGGAGATTGCAAAGATCACTTTCCTTCTTATACCCTTGGCTACAGTTTACTTACATGGCCACACTTAGCTGCAAGGGAAATTGAGAAAGGAAGTCTCTAACCAAGTAGCTGGCTACCCAGCTAAAAGGTTTTACAGAAAAAGCAAATAGCTTTTGGAGGACAAGTAGCAGTCTGTCACACTTCTAATCAACACTTAATCCTCTTCAAATTTCATCTACCTTAAAAAGAAAAAAAAAAAAACAAAGCAAAGTTAAACAAAAACATTACAACATTTTCTTGTCTCTACCTTCTATTAAGTAGCTATTATATTACCTCATTCTCCCCATTTGTAGCCAAACTTCTCAAGCCTTGTTTCCATTCACTGTCCCTATTTTCTAATCTCTTCCTCATTCCTGAAGCTATCTGGCATTTTCTCCTGCCCTTTATAAAACCAACATGTCTCTTCCCATAGTTTTAAATTATGTGTTTAGATGTGATTACTGTAATCATCCATTTACCATAATTATGGAGTGAGACAGTGCTAGGTAGTGAGTTATAGCAGTGAAAATGAGATCACTTCCATCATGCTTATATTACTAGAAGACAGAATATGCCACTTGATTAATGGTTTATTTTACCATTCCAGAGAGGACTAGGAGTGAAGCTGTGATTACAGGAGGCAAGGCAGGAACACACAAGGCAGGAACTATGTCTACTTTCCCTCCATTGTCTTTCTAGTGACTAGTACAGTGTCTGACCCAGAGAAGGTACTAAATAAACATTTGTTGAAAAAATAGGGAATTAGAACTAGTCATGTGTTTATCATGTTGGTTTAACTTTTTGGAGGCTCAGAACTCAAGTGGACTGCTTACGTCTTGCAATTGTACAAGACCCCATGTTGTTGAATGTGCGTGCGCATATACTCCCTTCTGTGTAAGTGGTACAGTGAAAAGCAAGGCTTGGGTGTAAATATAGACTTACTTCCTAAATAGTAGCATTTCGAAATTCACTTACTCTATTAATACTTCAAATTTCTCATCTTTAAAATGGGTATAACACCATGTACTTCATAATGCTTTTGCAATGAGGTAATATAAAGGAAATTAAATACAACAAGTGTTCAAAATTTGTTGGCTCTCCTATCAGTTGAATTATTTGGTAAGTGTAAAGTTTATACATTTCTTCTCTTTACAATCATAAATATATGATAGTAAAAGTGAAGATACTTTCCTTTTCGAGATTCATTCTCTTCATCATAGTTCTCTTCACAATACAATAGACTATTAAATGCATTGAAAATATTGAAGGATTAAATTGAATGTGCATCTAACACTGGGTCTTATGTTGTCACATTTGCAATTTTTTTTTCTTTCTGGTTGACAGTATATAGCCAAAGTTTCTTACTAAATAAAGTGAGTAAGTTGGGTTTGTTTATAATTGTATACTACAGAATCTTTCCTCTCTTAGTTTAATTAGTGAAGCTTACTAAACTAAAAAAAAAAAAAGAAAAAAAAAGAAACAAATCATATTTAAAAATTCTTATGGTTTTGCATTAGGCAGATTTATACAATGTTATTCCATATATATGGTCTTATAATCCCACTCATTTGAAGCTGCTGTAGAACTAGAGGAAAAAGAATTTCCTCTGAAAATTTATTTCAGTAGCTTTTTAAAATGAACATGGTAATAATTAACATGAATCCTCAATCTTGTTCTTAAATGTGATGGTAACAGAGAAATGTGTTTGTGAGTATGGAACTATCCCTTTTCATATCAAAAAGCAGAATGGTGTTTAGCTTTACTGCTAAATGCAAATTATAAAATGGTATAACAAAGGAATAAAATGATCATATTTGTTCTACATATACATAATTTAAATTAAACTTTACAATAACCCGTGGAAAATATGCTCTTTATGTTACCATAGTTTCTCACTCCAAATAGTTTTTTCTGTTTTTCTTTGCTCTTTTCTTCTCTTTCTGTTACCAATCTCCGTTATCATTGCAATACACTTGAAAATTCCAGTTGTCTGGATCAATATTTCTGTCTGTTTCATTTTGCTTAAATCCTTCTACACACTATTGCAGGCCAGCAGAGTCACATAAGCGCTGTCACATGCTTTTTTGTTGCTAATGGCAACACTACAGATGGCAAAAACTGGCTATTGTAAGTCACATGTTACACACACAAACACGTGATGGTTTGAAACCGCTTAAACCATTCAAGGGCAGTTTGCCTTTAAGTGTTATGATTTTATATGCCATGTGATCGCTCAGCTTTTAAAATACTGTACTCAACCTAATAAAATTATTTCCCCATTATGTTATTATGAAATCAATTAATTGCCTTTATGGCTAGGCTAAATGGTCAGCCAAAATGGGATTCATTACAAACCAATACCTTTGCCTGAATAATGATAATAGATTGCATGAAATGTTCTTGATTCTTCAGTTGTGTTTCTCTTGATTTTGACAGTAACCTATATTCAACCTCATTTCACAGACAATAAAAATATATAAAATATGTAAAGTACAAGGTCATATGTAAAAAGAGATGTGGTCAAGTTGATTTACATTTTAATGTTTAATTTCGTTATCGCTGCATAATCCATTGTACATGCTGTTTTTCTTGTGATTTTACTTCAAGTAAATGTGTTTCAGACTTGGGGATTTCACATATCTCCTAAAAATAATTACTACTTAAGATCGACATATAGATATATAAAAATATAAATATATATAAATAGATGACATTTACAATGCAAATATATATATATCAAATGATATAAAATATCTTTGAATTCTAAATCCAGCTTCATTTTATTTTTTCTTTCAGAGTAAAAAAATCTTCTTTCATGGATCAGTGATTCTTAGCATAGGGCTTTGTCTGGATTTTGTTCATTCTGAACAGTTGTCAATCATTTTGGTGAATAAAATTGAACAGATTATCTTAGAAAAAACTGGATGTAATTTTCATGCAATGAAAGTTAAATCTCTAGTTAAGTCTCCATGGACAAAGAGAATTGAAAAGCTGAAATAATTATTTAGCTAATTAAAGTGAGAGAGGATGGAACACATTATCTAATCTAACTCACCGAAGCATTCCCCATTTTTCACGTTGCTATTGCAGATATAAATTTATTGAATTATCTGAAACCTCTAAATATTGGGGGCACAAAAAAGGAATTTGGTTTTTAGGTACCATTTATTGACATCTGTATTACTTCTGTGTTCTCTATTTTTTGGTGAAGTTGAAAGAACATGGATTTAAGTCAGAAATCAGGATTTAAGCTCCTCCTTTCCCACCAGCTGGCAATATGATATTGAATCTCATTTATCCCCTCTGAATCTCAGTTTCTTCATAGGTAAATTAGAAAATCACACAGGATCAGAACATATACATGTAAATATAATTTTAAAATGATATATTTTCATGTAAATATGTGTTGTGCTATTGTTAGGTACTGACTTAACTGTTTTAGGACTCTGGTAGAGTTAGTTACCATACAGGAAAAAAATGAGATTAGGCCAAAATTAAAAACAAAAACAAAAACAAAACAAACAAACCCCAGAAAGCAGCATCACAATATTATCTGAATTTTGAAATAAAAATATTGCCTAACAGCATAATTTGAAATAAAATATGATAATTGTGCACTTTTGTTTCTGAATATAGTTGAAGGATCTGTATCAAATATAACAAATGAAGGTATTTAAAATAAGGATAGACGAAATTTTTCCAATTATATATTATTAGGAATAATAGTATCATCTGGAACTCTCTCTGAAGATATGCTTTTATCTTATGTTGCCTACTCAGATATCATTTTCCATAAGAGTCCTTCACTAAAATCAAGAAAATTGAACTATTTAATGACATTCATTTTACTAATCACTATGTGCTTCTTTTAACTAATTGAATTGAAAGTAATGGTAACAAAATATATGTTTAAATATTTGATTTAGTTGTGTAGGCAAACAATCATAAATCTGAGAGAATGGTCTTAAGAGATCATCTAGTTCTGTCACATGCTGCAATTATTAATCATGTTATAAATAAGACAATCTGAACAAGACTGTGAAATGACTTGGTTCAAGATGAAAACCTTAATAAAGGAAATAGGATTATAATTCATATTTTATAATTTGCATACCTTTCCAATGAAACCATAAAAATCATTTAGATGATGCAAACTTAACTTGCTCCTCTTATGCAGCCCTTTTGGTATTTTGACTGATTTCCTATAAAGTCACTGAATTTCATACTCTGTTTTCCTTAAGAGATAGTCTTGCTTTTTTTCAAAGGAGATGAGTTGGAGATGTTAGTTTTAGACGCTTGGCCCCTGTGCAGCCACCTAAACTGAGTGTAAATTGTGTAAATTTGAAAATCTTACCATGCTTTTTCTTCTTTGGGAGTTACTCTTTACAGGTCTCTGCTTCTGCCAGGGATGCTGTCCCTTTTGTGTTCTCTGTTTTAGCTCAGGCCAACTCAGACACATCTCTTAACTCCTTTAATAGTTTGCACAAGCAGTCTGCTTGGGTCAAATATTTTACGAGCTTTAGTGCACTCAACTGGATATTTGGGAGGAAACATTGCTGTAGCAGGTAGCAGTTTCCATACCCCACCCACCAGCCTTCCCTTCCTACTTCTAACTTGACCCCTAGCACATGTTTCTGAACTTCTCTCCTGTAGTGCCTAACTCTTCTTCAGTCAAGGGCAAGTTGGTTCATTTTGACTCCAGAACCCAAATTTGCATTTCAAAATCTACCAAGGAGCTTAGCACCTAGAATCCCTGGTTCCTGTGGACTACTTTGTTTTAAAAGAAGAATTTGGCAATGTATCATCTCTTTAAAAAAAAACAAAACAATTCTTGGAGAGCAGGAAGAAGGAATAAGTTCCAATCTCAGACACAGTAGTACCCGAGAAGACACACCCTCAAAGATACTAAATAATTTGGCACTAGTTAACTGATGTGATTCAAGCCTTCACTCAACATTTGAGGACAGAAGTCTAGCCCTTGGAGTTTATGCATTAGAAGCTAATGCTCTGGGCTCCACTAGTTTGGGATTTCTCTCACTAGTCATATCTTCATGCCAACCCCAAAGCTCAGTTTCTCTCCCCAGTGTGGATTGCGGAGTGTTGGCCATCAATACTACTGGGCTGCTGCCTGTGCCTAGTTATGGAAGTACAAAGCTACTGGATTTAGCATATGTCCTAACTGGGTTAAGTTCCACTTCATAATTCAGGTTTAACTATATTTTTGCTTTTAAATTTGATTTTGGATTTTCTTTGACCTTACCACCCATCACCCAAGGTCTCCTTACCTGATTGAATTAGTCCTTGAAAGGATCAGTTGATGAGACAATTAAGGTATTAATACTTATTTTGTAAGAGAAAGTGACAATTTTTTAAAGAATTCAATTTCTTGTTTGAATTTCACTTAATCTAATTATTTTTTATATTTCGACAGATTGTCTCATGTCAGCTAAGAGCAAAACAAACATAAAGCAACTAGAAAAACTAAGAACATCTTCAATATTAATAATTTGATTGTTAATCAACCACAAATAGTGGTGTTTTTATCTTCTCCTGTTTTCCCGCAGTCTAAAAGTCTGTTTTGATCCTCGTCCTTCATTTTTTTTCAAAAGGTCAGAGTTGTGACTATTCAACTGCATATTTATCTCAACTGGCATATTTTTGACGTCTGCTGTATTTCAGAACTTCTGTATGCTATGGGAATTTTAGACAAGTATAGGACATGGCCTTTGACTTCAAAGAGATGAACTATGCTTAGGGAAATAAAATTTAACCACAGGAATAATTTAGAGAATGACAAGTAAATATTGTATCCATAGAATAAATCAGGTTTTTGTTTTTTTCCAGGCCACAGAATGTTTATTGAGTTTCTTGGTTTTGCCAGGCATTCTGCTTGGTGCTTGGGATACACTGCTGAGAAATATAGACAGAGTCTTTGCCCCTGTGGAAGGCAACAAATATTACACACATGACTGCAAGAATGAGAGCCGTGATTAAAATCATCAAAAGCACTACACAGAAAAAGTATCAGATATTGTAAGACTCAGTAGCAAAGGAAATTAAGCTAAGAGCACAGAGAGGAAGTTACATTTACACTGATAACTGCAAGAGGAATTGGATGTGGTGCAGAGAAAAGAACAGCACAGAGGAGGAGGAAGGACTTGGAGGCATTTGAGGATGACAGTGAGCAGGGGTGTGGGTGAAGGAACTGGGAAGAGATGATGACAAAGAGCAGGCAGATGCTGCAGAATATTGTAGGGCATGTATGAAATTTTATAGTCTGTCCTAAATGCAATGAAAATCTATTAATGGTTTTAAGCGACGGAGTAAATAATGCGATCAAATTTATCTTTTAAAAATGTCGCCAAAGCTAAAAGAGAATGAATTATGGGCAGTAGAGGGCGCTATTCACAGTCTAGATAATGCAGGATTAAGGTTTGATCTGGGAAAGTGGCAGTGCTGATAGAGATGAATGAAGGAATTTGAACTGTATTTATCAAGTAGAATTAAGAGAACTTGGGAAAATTCATGTGAGCTGGAGTAACTGGATAAGTTCATGTAGGGAATGAGTCAGAAGGATAAATAGTTCTATATGGAGAAGAAAGGGAGGATCCAGTAAGGAAGGATCTTTTTGTACACACTTGATAAAGATGGATACATCATTGGTGTTGAGGATGGTGATATTTATTGATAGGCTTAGGTAGAAAAGAAATCAGAATTTTTGATTGTTAAAGTCTTGATTCTGTAGAGTAATGAGGAAACATTTACAGTTTGGACAAGCAAATGGTATATTAGCAATATTTCTTTTGAAATGAAGCACAGGATATATTAGAATTGGAAGAAAGGGAGACCAACATACTGATTATAAAACTATGGCAAACAAATAAGCAAAAGACAACCCCCTCCCAATAAGAAAATATATGATCTGGTAATTCACAATAAGAAGTGTAAATGGCCTGCAAACTTATAAATAAGAGATTAACTTTATCAGTAATCAAATAGGCTGGTAACTATAACAAGATACCATTTTAAGCTATAAAATTGAAAAATATTATTTTTAAATGCTAATGCTGATTTTTTTAAGGATGACAAAACACTGTTGGAAGTAGGACTGGAAGGAAATGTGACAAGATCATTTTAAATTTCAATAATTCCTACTATTTAAGTCACTTTTCCACCTCTTTGCATTATCCTTAGGAAACAAGAAGAGATTCACACAAATCTCTTATACATATAGCTGTCTATATCAGTATTAATTATAATAAGAAGAAATTGGTAATTAAATTGATAAACAAAAGTGTGGATTTAAATATATAAACTGTGATATATTTACATAAAATAAAATGCATATTTTAAAACCATATTTTCAAAGAAAAATGAAAAGCAAATAGAAGCATATACAATGACATGTTGATAGTTATTTTAACCAGTTCATAATAGTGACAGAAATTCCACTTTCAATCGTTTATGTTTTAAAAATGCCTATTTTCCAATTGGTTTTTAATAACTGGAAAAAATAAATTCTACTTTTAAAAGCTAGTGCAATAGTTTGTACAAGATTATTAAACTAGACTGGTGACCATAGAATAAAAAGAAAGAAAAAAGTATGAGAAACTTTTGAGGGAAAAACTAATACAACTCAGTGGCTTAATATCCTAGATTAACAGAAGAATGGACCACATTTAGCTTCTGAGTGATGAGAAAATAGCAGAGCTCCAGCTAAGAAAGAAAGTTCATAACCTTTCAGGGAGGA
Source organism: Avahi laniger (assembly GCA_963575035.1). Taxonomy (NCBI): domain Eukaryota; kingdom Metazoa; phylum Chordata; class Mammalia; order Primates; family Indriidae; genus Avahi; species Avahi laniger. The sequence goes on from CAUYSK010115147.1 coordinate 116,408, forward strand.
AGATGAAAAGTTTAGTGTTGGAAATATTTAAAGAAAAATATTCAATATTTTATAGGAGAAATAAAACTGGAGCTTAGGGAAAGGTTCAGGTGGGTAAATTCATGGAAGAAAAGAACAGAGAGAAAGAATATAAAAATACTGAGCACTGGACCTAATATCCCACTGATCAAAAGCTTGTTTTTAGCCTTTCAATGATAGAGATAATAGGATTTGTATTTAAAGTCAGTAACTAGAAGACTAATATTTTTTGACAGCTGCATATACACTCACTGGAGGAGATTATAAATTAACTTGCTTAAAGCTATTTACTTTAGTTATGTCTGGGCACTGTGGCTTTACTGAAGAGACATGCCAGATGTAATTTACATTATGTAGGTATTAAGAACAAATCTTGTGATGTTGCTGGCTATGTTTCAGAAAAAAATTTTTTCTTATTTTTAAAAAATTTTCTAGATTATACTTCTTAATGATTTCTTATTCAACTGGTTTCTTTCTGGATAAATTTATTTTATAAACTAATGTCTTATGACTGCACATGAAAGACATGAAGAATGTTAATTGGAGATAATTTCCCAGCTATTGGTTCAATATGTGAAGCACCATAAAATTTATTTCTAGAACTTGTTTTTATAACAGTTCATTACTCTTACCAGAAATATTTCAAATCAAATATAAGTAAAATACTCAAGCAACAGTGGAGATTTTAGAGGAAAGTTATTATTTTTTAAATTTCAAATATGAGTGGCATATTATTTACTTGCAAAATAATTGTAAAATAAATACATTCTTCTTTCTAATAGAATTTAAGGGCAGAAACCAACTATTGTGCCTGTCCTCATTAGAGATTGACAATGAGTTGCTTAATAAACAATTATTTAGTGAATGAATGTATCTTTTATCGTCTTTATTATCTGAGTAAGAGATACATAATAAAGCTATGAAGTATTCATACTGTTTGAAGTTTTAAAATATGAAAAGCATGATAATAAAAGGCCATAATCCCAGCTTAAACTAAATTTTTTCCTTAAAATTTTATCTTAAAAATTATCAAGCTACAGGCCCGGCGCGGTGGCTCACGCTTGTAATCCCAGCACTCAGGGAGGCCAAAGCGGGTGGATCGCTCAAGGTCAGGAATTCGAGATCAGCCTCAGCAACAAAGAGACCCCGTCTCTACTAAAAATAGAAAGAAATTATTTGGACAATTAAAAATCTATATAGAAGAAATTAGCCGGGCATGGTGGCGCATGTCTGTAGTCCCAGCTATCTGGGAGGCTGAGGCAGTAGGATTGCTCGAGCCCAGGAGTTTGAGGTTGCTGCTAGCTAGGCTGATGCCATGGCACTCTACTCCAGGCAACAGAGTGAGACTCTGTCTCAAAAAAAAAAAAAAAAAATTATCAAGCTACAGAAAAGAATTGTATAGTAAGTAAACATGTACCTACCACCTAGATCCTATTATTAAGCTTTTTATACTTTCTTGATTACATAATTATCAATCCCACTATCCCTCTATCAATCCATCTCATTTTGTGATACTTTTCCAATAAGTTGCAAGTATCAATACATTCCCCAAATATTTAATCATGCATAGCATTAATTACAGTGGAGGTAAAATTTGCATACAATGTATTTCAAAATACTTAAGTGTACTATTCGATCAGTTCAGGAACTACTCACAGGACATACACTTGTGCAACCCAAAATTCCTATCAAGATACGGAAGATTACTGTAACCCCAGAAAGTGCCTTCATATTCTTTCCCTGTCAGTCCTTGCTCGGACGATTCAAGAGAACAACTGCTATTCTCATTTTTTTCTATAGGTTTGTGTTTTCTGTTCTAGAACTTTATATGGATCATATAATATGCACTCTTTTGTATAAGATTTTTTTTTCACTCAGCACTAGGTGTTCATGATTCCTTCATATTATTGCATTCCTTTTTATTGCTGAATAGTCTCCTGTTGCAAGAATAAGCCACAGTTTATCTACTCTTCAGTTGGTGGGCGTGTGGGCTATTTCTTATTTTGAGCTTTTATGAATAAGCTATTGTGAATATTCTCTTATATTTTCTGTGTTTACATGAACATGTGTTTTCTTTCCTCTCACATAAATTCTGGGCCACAGAGTAGGTGTATGCTTAATTTTATAACACCCGTCAGACCTTTTTTCAGAGTGGTTGCATCACTTTCCATTCCCACCAACAATGCACGAGAGCTCAGGTTGCTCTACAGTTTTACCCACATTTGGTGCTTTCAGTCTTTTTTAAATGTTAACCATTCTGATAGATGTAAGATTTTTTAAATGATACCAATGTTCCTGTGTTCTTTTATAGGTCACAAAACAGTGTTTCATTTTAGTTAGAAAGAATGCCAAAACACTTTCATAGGATTACCATCCTATGAAAGTCATGATTCCTTTTTCTCTTCCTTTATGTCCCCATCTGCAGGATACCAGAGCAAGCCTCAGTGATTTCTTGTTTTAAAAATCGGCAATGAGCATGAGATAAGGAGCTCAAGGTAAGATGGCCTCTCCTCTGCCTCTGTAGATTTCATCAGGTGTTAACAAGGAGTCTGGAAGATCTGTGTTCTGCAAGTAAGACCACCTATTGCTGGCCTCAACATCCTCATTGTCCAGCAGAACAGGAGGCCCCAGAACTCTGCATGCTTCTGAGGAAAGCCTCATTCTTTCCTTTCCTGAACACTATCCGCACATTCACTATCACCATCCACCTGGAGGTGGTTAGAACTCATTTTATTATGCCCTAAATATGGGATTACTTCTGTCACACAAGGAGGTGAGGACGCTCAGGCCATTCCTCCTCTCCTGAGTTCCTATGCTGTTCTATGGACAGTGGAGCAACTGTAACTATGATATAAAACATAGCACGTGTTTTATTTATTTGTTGTTTGGATCCTGTCACTTGTGTATAATCTTCATAGTGGCAGAGATGTGTTTTTCTGTTTCTGTTCACTACTGTATCTTTGGTGCCTAGAGTACCTGGCACACACTATTTGCTTAATAAGTACTTTTTTAATAAATAAATATCTTTTGGCAAAGAAGTTTCATGGCCTGAAATGGAAAAAAACTTTGAAGTTTACGTGTAAGTGAGAAAACCAAACATACAAGTTATTAAGGAACCAGCTTTAGATCAATCATAGCTATTAAGTAGCACTGCTGAACCATTGCTGATTGACTCTAAGTTCAAGGTTCTATGGCTAATTGAATCTGACCTTTAAGGGTAGAGTATCTTTAGACAGTCACCCTCCCACCCCATGTAGAGCTAACATCTCTAACATGTTTGATATTACAGCTTTTGACTGACATTTCCAGGAACAATGAGGATGTTAACATAAGATTCTTCTTGTCTTGACTGCTGGGCCACTCTTTTTTCTTTTTTTTTTTTTTTTTTGAGGTTTTATTTATTTTTTAAGGAATGTCAGGGTCTTCGAATGAGAAACACTGCCACCAGAACCCATCTTCTTCATTATCATCATTAGGATCTGGCTTTATGGTTAAGTGTGGATTGCTAACTCCCACAGTTTCCAGCAGCTTCTGGGCTTCCTCATCAAATGCCTCTTTGCACAACCCTAGAACTTGCAGTTTACACTTAGGAGACCTCAAGACTTGACATAACTTCCTCATTCCTTCACACCCTAAGGTATTCTGTGTCAGGTTCATTTTCATCAGTCTTTGGTTGCTTCTAAGAGTAGAGGAGAGGCTTTGACAACAGAGTGAGGTCAAACCACAGCATACTAACCCAAGCCTCTAAATGTTACAGTTTGGGTGTCTCAAAGTGGCACACAGAATTTTCACTCCATCATCCTGCAAATCATTTTTCCCAAGGTCCAGGCTCCACAAGTTTGGGTTGCTCAAAATAACAGAAGCCAGATCCAGACAACATGCACTAGTGAGAACGCAGCCCATCAATTCCACGTCCTGAAGATTACAGCTTGGATGCCGAAAGACATCACTCAGAAGCTTTGCTCCATCATCTTGTAGCCAGTTTGATCCTAGATCCAGATGTATCAGCCTCTTGTTGTGCAGAAGACATAGTGGGACCATTTTATGGAAGAGGAAACTGAACCCTAGCAAGGTTAAGTAAGTTGGAATTTGATGCTGGGAAATCTAGCTCCAAGGTCTGTCCTTTTAACTGCTGCATTATTCTGCTTCTCAGATACCAAAGACAGACGACTGTGCTGAAGAATTCCAAAGGCAATATAACCAAAAACCAATTATATGAATCTTGGACACTCTCACTCACTTCAAGCACATAAAAGGGCTGAAAGACTAAATCATAACTAGAACCTTACCCAGAGGAGCGAGGTAGGGTTCTTCTTTCACCTTTCAACTTCAGAGAGAGGGAGAGAGACAGTCAGTTTAATGTTTCTCTCAGAAAACTTAATATCTGTTCCTGAGTTTAGTGAAAGACGGTGCATTTGTTCTAGATTCTCATTTGTGAATGCAAACAGCAGAGATGGCCCAGGCAGCTGCTTCAAAGGTAAGAGTAAAAGGGTTTAGCCACTTAGCTAGGATTGGCTTTTCCCCTCACTAATTGTTGAAGCGAAGGTTGTGTGAGTGTTTCCCAAGGGCACATATGGGCTACATGTAAAGGAGCAGCATGTGGGTAGTCTCGGGCTCTGCCACTATGAGCATTTTCAAAGAGCAAAAGAGCCTCAGTATGAAGTGGTGAAATCACTATATTCTTAGGGGTTGCAAGATTAAGCAAGAAGTCACATGAGAGAAGAATTCACTCTGATTAAGGAAACCGTGTATGAATGAGGGGGCCTCTGAGGAATGTGTAAACACAGCTACTAGGGACTTTGTTGGCTTTAAACACTTTGTATGTACATCAAGAATGAGTATAGCCAGGATACAAGAATAACAGCCAAGTATGACCTTTCTGCCGCATTCTTCTGCCTCCCTCTATTTCAACTTTGAGGAATTAGAGTTCTAGTTAAAAGATAAAAAAGGAGGGTGAGAGTTAGAAGCCTAATAAAAAAAGGATTGGCTATAACCTTGAATAATATCAAAATCTTTGACTAGCACATAGAACCAGACATTTTAGATATTGAATTGATGCTGTTTTGTGACTTCAAGAAGCCAAGGAAATTTTAATTCCCTAAGAATAAGGTGTAAAATCATGGGATTACCCATGTTTTCACCTAGAGGCAAGAAAGAATTTCTCCATGGAGGCAAAATCAAATGTGCTTTCCGATTGCATTTTATGACACGCACTTGTTCAGCACACCAGCTACAGGAAAGATTTCTCAAATCCAGGGATTACCAAGGCCATGACCTGGTCCTTTATCCTGGTCACGTGGTGAATCTCTACCAAGGCACTCAAGTTTCAGAGACGGTTGGGAGATGACTTTTTTTTTTTATGCCATTCTAATATATAAGAGTTTACTATTTTATTCTTCTCTTCTATGATTCAAAAAAAGGATTACATTCAGGCATATGTGGACTGACACCATAGAGCAAATTTCTTAAATAGTTTTTTGATCTAACATTCTTGGTGATTAGGATTTAAAAAGAAAAATTAAAGCAATTGTAAGCCTGTGCATTTAGAACTTTTTTTCTATAACTATTTTCTACCATTGGAAAGAGAAATAAAATGTAATACTAAAGATTATATATTGTGATTTACTTTAAAATGTGTTTTAAATCAAGACAATTTTGTCAACTAAGTTTCACCACGTAATTGTACTGATTGCTTAAACTTATCTTCCTAAGTAAAGAGTAGTTGTGTCCAGGTGTGGTGGCTCACACCTGTAATCCTAGCACTCTGGGAAGCTGAGGCAGAAGAATCACTTGAGGTCAGGAGTTCAAGACCAGCTTGAGCAAGAGTGAGACCCCCCCCACCCCCCATTGTCTCTACCAAAAATAGAAAAAATTAGCCAGGCGTGCTGGTGCGCACTTATAGTCCCAGCTACTCAGGAGGCTGAAGCAGGAGGATCAATTAAGCCCAGGAGTTTGAGTTTGTAGTGAGCTATGAAGATGTCACTGCATTCTAGCTGGGGCATCAGAGAGAGACTCTGTCTCAAAAAAAAAAAAAAAATAGCAGAAGTTGAGACAATACAAAATACATCCCATATCCCAAAATTGGTCTCAGGAAGAAATAAGCCTATGACATACACATCCGTTTAGTTTCTGATGGCATAGCCTTGAGAAAGGAAGGCCTTTTAAAAAGTCTTGATCTGATTAACAAAAACTACTAGGATATGGGGAAGAAATCTTAAAATATATAACCCCCCATGACAAATTAGGACTTCTATGGTTGGTCTCCCACTTATCTATCTGAATAATGACTTAAACTCTACTCTATTCCTCTAACTCTTCCTATGACGGGAAAGATCATAACCTGGGTAAGTAAGCATTCTTTTCACATTGCATTTCTTTTAAGCATGTCAGTTCAGAGAGAAAGAATGCCTATACCCACAAGAGTCTTTCATTATGGGATCATGGGATTAGTAAGGGTTGAGGAGTTTATATGTGGGTGATAATAGAATTCCAGCTTTTCTTCCGTGTCTTCTCTATACAACCAATGAATGCTATTCTCCCTTTTTGTAAAAACACATAAATAATATTGGGTAGTATAGTTTAACCATTTAAGGCCAGGGAGGGTTGCAATAGCCTGTTTAAAAATCACAGAAATGCTTTCACAATGCATTTAACCCACTACCCTCAGAGATCATAGTCTTCAATAACTTGGGTATACCGATATTTATCTAGAAAAACAAAGAGTATAGTAGCTAATTTCCAAACAATCCCACTCATGTCTTTTCCTGAATGCCGTTCCTCCCATTTAAAGATGGAGGTTATGCCCCCTAGCACAGAATCTGGGCTGGGCTTGCCCCTGCTTTGACCAACATGAAGGAAGGGATGCTTTGGGAATTGGAAAAGCCTGCCTTGCAACTTTCCCTTTCTTCCTTTTAGAACACTGATCTGCACATGAATAAAGTTTAGGTAGTTCTGCTGGAGGAAGAGAGGCCATATGGAGGAGTAACAAGGAGCTAGACATCCTGGCAGTGTGAAGACTCCAAGCAAGACCAGCAGAAAAACACACATCTCGGCCCCACAGAATCTGAAATATGACAAAATGGTTGCTGTTTGAAACCACCATATTTTGGGGTGATTCGTTACAAAGTAATAGATAACTGAAACAATGAGGATCCCCTACTCTTGTCTCCTCTTGCGTGTATTAAATTTGTTTGTTTTTTCAGTCAAATAAACAGGTCTACTTGTGCTAAAGCCATTAACTATTAATTATGTTTTAATTGACTTCTAACGTTTTACCTCACATGCATGGCATCTCATCTACTTACAGCAAATCACATGAAAAATCTCATTTCCTGTTACACCGTGACAAAATAGACTACAATATCCCCTTTTCCTCAGGGCAGATGACTAAATTAATTATTCACTCCAATTCACGTGTTGCTATCAAACAAGGCCATGTAGGAAACTAGTAAAATGACAAAAGATAACCAAGAAAGCCATAGTCCAGTTGCTCTGAGACATGTGTGCCAGAATTAAAGTGGTGACGCTGTGTGGTTGAATTTTGTGAAGATTTAAATTAACCAAATTTGAGCTAGTATGAAAGTACCATGCTTCATTTTATGATTCAAATCTCACAAATGAAAATAACTCTTAATAGTCACATCATTTCAGAGATTTCTGGCTATTATTTATAAACTGTTACATTATTGCCACATGATGGATATGCATCAGCTGGTATACAGAAAGACCCACTATCTACAAAAATAGTAATTTGAAATTATCAGGATTCTCAACTATATGGATTGTAAGGAGCAAAATTTCTTGAATAAAGTGTCACTACCCTGAATATTCCAAGATATATATATATTGGCTGTAGTGATAGCGAAGATGAATAAAGAGGAAAGGTAGCTTCCAACATATTTTTGAAGACTTGAGAGCTATTTGTATACAGAAGCACAGCACAAATGTTGGAAGGTCTCTTAGGATTCAAGATATCTGACTGTACTCTAGACATAGATCTTCCTCTTACCAAATAAGACCACTACCTCACTTGGACTGTTTGTCAGTAGAGTCACTTAGATTCACTGTCAGTACTTCAGTCCACTCATTCTGTTTCATTTATTTATTCACTTATTCACTTAGTGAACTTTTTTGAGTGTCAAAACAAACTAGGCATCGTGCAATAAGAATACAAACATAAATACATCATGATTGTTGATAATACAGAGCTGATAACACCTTGGAACAAAAATATGTGTAATAAACAATCTCTAGAGTATCCTCACTACCTGAAATTCAATATGAAAAGGCAAGGTACATATTAATTTTATTTCTCTTATCACCTTGCAGCTGTAAGAGCTCAACACACTTTCAAACAAGACTACTTGCTTTGAGGTCATAATAGTATCCCTATATCGTCCTGTACTATTTAATGAAATGCTCCATGAACTACAATAAAACCACTAAGGACAGATACATTTTCTTTTTCAATACTCTGTTAACTTGTGTAGTGACCTCCACACAGATGTTAAAAAACTGAATAGATGAATTGGAATACTTTAGTAATATAAAAACTCTCTCTGCTTTGCTTGTGGGAGCCAGAGAATCAGTTTTTATTCTCTCTTTTATGGAATCTAAAGGAAACATTGACTTGAGAATTTATGAGAGGTGGAAGGAGGCTTGGAGCGAATTTGCCATATTTTCAGGGTTTCAAAGTGAGATCTGCAGACTACTTGCTTCAAAATTCTCTAGGGGTTTGTTAAAAAAAAAAACAGATTTCAGAGGTTTATCCAAGTCCTACTAAGTGATAATTTGTGAAGCTGGCTTTGGGAATCTGCATTTTAACAAGCCTCAGGTTTGGTTCTTACATACCTCTAAAGTTTTTGGGCGACATGTTTTATTCCTGCCACTATATTTTGCAGATAAGAAAACTGAGGCACTGAGAAGTTAAGTAACTTGTTAAGCAGTTTAATAAACTTCTTTCTAAAAACCAAAGAAACAGAGCAAGAGCGGTATCTTTGAATAGGTTTCAAAGTGGAAAAGAAGCAAAAAAAACAATGGTATGAAGAAGACAAAGGAAATTTTTCATAGCTTGCTTTTTCCATTTTTGGACCTATGGCAGGTCTATTTATTCCTTCTATTCTCCTTGGAAAATTCCTTCAGCTGTTCACTATTCAACAGGAATTTTAAATGCTGTTGACCTAAAGTCTGCTTCAAGTCATTTGACAAGTAAGACAAGTAAAGTCACAATAACTTCATTCTCTCAGCATGTATCATCTTAGGATGAATACACAATCAATACGGAGTACAAGTGGGAAAAACACTTTGGTGCAAACAGCTGAATATGTTTAAAAATCACCTATTTCCTGGATAATCTGAGTGAACCAGTATGCACTTATTAAAACCATACTGAAATTGTAGTTTTGGTTCATAATTGTCCAACATAAGATAAGATATTATACTTTTTGGGAATTAACCATATAATTGAGTAAAATACCTTAGTCTTTAAAACTTTAATCTATGAAATCACTATCCACAACACATAAGCTCACTAGATTCTGCTTTAGTCTGTACTATCCTTATTTTTGATTAATAAGAAAGTTATACATATTTCATATAGTGGGCACACAGTTGATGTTTAATGATTGTCTAAGCCAGAGCCTTCAAGGAGATGTTGAGTAGGTACCAAATATGTGTAAATGAAAAATATTTTTGATATTGCTAATGTATTTATTCTAACATTCTCAATGGTTAATTTATGAAGAACTAAGAATACTTTGCATCCACATATGTAGATGTTTTACTATCATGGATTACTTCCTTTCTAGGCAAATAGAATTTTAAAAGTTTTGTCCTTTGGAAAATAATTTCAAAATGGGATGCCAGTTATTTATGGTACTTTCTTCAAGGGAAATGGAGAAAAGAGAAACATATTATTCAATTAACTTAGGGGCCACTGTTACTTTGAAAAAAATGTAGATATTAGTAATATCATCCTGTCTGGATTAGGGTTTCATACAACATTGCTGGTAGAAATTAATTTTTATTTGATGTTGAATTCTTGATGAAGTTTTAACTTGTTAAGAGTTGTAGGCTTATGAATGGATGTATATGGTGAAATTTTATTCAATTAAGCCTCATAATGCTCTAGGTATTTCATTGTTCTGAAAAGATGATCTCTTGAACATGTTGTTTCCTGTACCCACAGGCTAATCTTCAAAGTGTACATTCATAATTGAACATTAGGCTACACCTTTGGAATAAATCCTACGGCATTTATTAGTTAAACATGTGTTATTTCCTGTACGACACAGCTTTTTTATTGACTTATTTTTTCTTTTGACTACAAAATGAAATTAAGGCCTTTTTTATATCTTATTTCTTAATTTAAGATATAAAGAGATCTAATTTTAAATAAGATTCCTGGCTAACAATGGAGATAAAACTAAAAGGGCACAGTTGGTGCATATGTACTTTCAAAAAGCAAGTCTTGTGATCTGGTATACTCAACATTATGAATTTATGCAAATATTTTATATCTATTTAAAGAAAAACTTACTTGAAGGTCTTTCATTTATCTCCCATGAAATATAAATAATAAAACAATAAGTAATATTTTAAATAATAAAAATAACTAATAAAACAATAAGTAATCTTTATATGCTATCTATTTAGCCATGAGATTTAACAATATCCTACTCAGGGTATTGTACCATAAATCTCAACTAAATATGGGAGGAGATTTGTCACAAATACTGCAAAAATAGTAATTGTGTTATAATCTTTACAAGGAATATTATTATTAATACTACTTATATTTGCTGAAAGACTGTTATATTTCAGGCATTGTGCTAACTACTTTAAAACATGTTTTCTTATTTAACTTCACAGCAGTCAAGCAAATTAGCTATGTAACAGATGAAACAATTGTGCTAAAAGAGGGAAAAATAAGTAATGTATTAAAAGGGGCATAATTGATATAAGGCAAATCTAAAATTGAGTCTGGGCCTAATCTCAAATTTCATAGAAGTAAAGTATAACTTTAAAATATAGATATCAATTTTAAGGTAACACATTTGATATATAAGCATCAATTCTTTATATTTATAGGAATTTCTCTGAGGAAAGGCCTTTATATGACTGAGAACTATGTTAACCATGAAAGTAAATCATAAATCAAATCACACCACAGCAGTGAGGCAGCATAACATAACGATGGCTGGAATGTTGTGTTTGAATACATGTTCTGGAGTCTGACAAGCTAAATTAAAATCCCAGCCTCACTATTTACTAGTTGTGTGACCTTAAATATATTACCAGTCTCTAGGTACCTAGTTTAATTACTTGTGAAATAGACATAGTAAAATACCAACTTCACAGAGATCTGCAGGACTAAGTGTGTTAATGCATGTCAGGTTAAATGCCCACACATAGTAAGTATGATGAGCATGTAAGCCACTATTCTATCACACAGAACCACATGTGGTTCATGATCATGACATTATGAGGTGGGTATCAAGTGTTAGGTTAGGAGAAAAGGTGAAAGAAATTTGGAGTTGGAAAAAGAAAAAGATGTACATTTAGCTAACAAATGGGATAAAGAGTGAAAAATGACTCAAACAATGTAAAGAGCTGATTATGGTATTCATAATTAATATAGCATAAATATATTTATTCAGTAAGTATTTAAAGAATGAATTTTGAATGCCAGGCACTATGTTAGATGTAAGAAACATTAAAATGATAAAAGAGGCACTATCTCTGCCTTCACAATTGCAAAGATATGGAATCAACCTAAGTGCCCATCACATGATGAGTGGATAAAGAAAATGTGGTACATATATACCACAGAGTACTACTTGGCCATAAAAAGAAATGAAATAATGTATTTTGTAGCAACTTGGATGGAATTGAAGACCATTATGCTAAGTGAAGTATCTCGGGAATGAAAAAAACAAATACTACATGTTCTCACTTACAAGTGGGAGTTAAATGACGGGTATATATAGTCAGAAAGTGGTGTAATGGACATTGGAAACTAAGAAGAGAGAGAGAGGTGAGAGAAAAAATTACCTATGGAGTTCAATGTACATTATTCTGGTGACGGGTTCACTAAAAGCTCTGACTTCAGCAGTACACCCCTCATCCATGTAATAAAAAACACTTGTACTCCCTAAATCTATTGAAATAAATAAAATAAAACAAAAAAATATACAAACTAACTAGAAATAAAAGAAATTACTCATTACTGTTACTGCAGGATTATATAAAGGAAATTATCTTCTGAATTAGCCTGACTTTCAAGAATGGTGGCATGAATTTACCTGAATATAAATCACCCTATAGATTTAGAAGAGTCAGCAAGAGTAAAATGCATGTACATAGCCATGGATTTGGTCAAATAGGAATTGATAGTACAATAAAAATTAAATTTTTATAAGGGCCATGATAAAATGCCTAGAATGTTATTTTACTTTTATTTTTTCTTTAAAATAATATCTAATTTTCTGTAACTTTTCTTATAGAGGAAAATTGGGTATATAGTTATGTTTATTTCAATGATTTATCTAGAAAAAATTCAAGCTGTCTTAAATACTTATTTTTAAAGTTACAGTAATATATGACTAAGAAAAGAAAGCCTGCCCATTCAGTTTTGTTTTATTATATTTTGATGTGAATTAACACACTAGTGGAAATAGATTTCACTGGAAGTGTTGAATAGTCCTGGACAGCTTAATGAATATAGAACTTTAGCCAAAAGAAACATTAAATGTTTGCCGATAGTTTATGTCAATGGTGTCCATGTACTCATATTTTATAAAACAGCTCCACTTTAAAATGTTACTTTTATCAGCCATATTATAAAATTGGCTCAAAAATGTGGTCAGTATTTATATAGCAAATATATAAGTAACTAGTATTTTTATGAACATTGTATGTTGAAGAGTTATTTGGCTGTTTTTGGTAAATTTTTATTTTTTGGAGTGAATTGATATGAATTGAGTCAGTAAATGTGCTTTTGTGTATATAGTGAATATTTTGACACTTGAAATTTACTATTAACTTTCCAGCACAGTAAGGCTTTATTATTTTTATTGCCTTAATATACATAGTCCTGAAGTGAAAAAACGGCTATTGAATAACGCTATGTCATTTTAAAAGGATTATAACAACCATAAGGAAAAATAAGTACATTAAGTTTTCATAATACTGCTTAATGTTAAATAATGCCTTACAATCCATTACCATGAAATCATAAAGTCACATACTGTATTATTAATATATATTTTTCTGAGAGATGTAAAGATGTTTACAAGAGTTTTTCTGCCCACAACAAGTTTATAATTCAGCTGGGGAGAGAAGATAGGAAATGTGAAGAGCCAAAAATCAGTAAAAGATCTAAATAATATTAATATGAATGTGGAATATATGTAAATATGATCATCATTTCAGTAGAATTGTACAGAAAGAACACTTAATGGAAATAGGATTTGAAATGGATTTGGAACAGAGCACAGAGGAAGTCATTCTGGGTAGGTAAAAAAGAATGAATAAAAACATGGAAAAGGAAAAGTCCTTGGTGTATTCATGGGATGGTGGTTTTTAGGGGTTGGTTTGAATGAAGGGTTCACAATGGGAGCTGTTTAGCCCAGTTCACAGAATACTGATGGAACTCACTGCATGCTAAGACTTCACTGGATACTGGAGGTGGGGAATACAAAGATAAAGAAGACATTTATTTATTCAACCCAATTATCCAAACATGGCTAGAAGCACTGATTAGGCAACTAATGCAATATAAAAACATAATATGGTAAGAGACGGTAGAGGTGGCCCTAGAATGCTGTAGAGTGCACAGAAGGCATTTTATCTAATATGGGTTTTGCAAAACGCTTCCCAGAGAAGATGACTCCAGAACCCGTCTGTATGGATGGGTAAAAGTTAGCCACCTGAAGAAAAGTGTGAGTCATGTTTTAGTCAGTGAGAATAATTACAAATAAAGGTCTAGAGAGTCATGAAATCACACAGCATGTGTAAGAAACACTATTTGTGTTTCAGTATCATTAGAACCTGAATTGCTAGATGCCGAGTACTGAGAAATGAAGTTAACCAGCTAAGCAAAGGGTTTGCTTTTATTCTTCAGATGAAGAAGGTTTTAAACAGACAAGTGATATGATCAATTACATAAATAACTCTGCTTGTATACAGTGAATAAAACATAACAGAGCAATGCTAGAGGCAGGAGAAAAAAATAAACACAATTAGGGAGCTTTTTCAGTGGTATACATTGGTGAGAAGGAGGGATGGACCTGGAAAAGTCCTGCTATGAATGAAAAACAAAAGATAGATGTAAGAAACACTTGGAAAATCATGTCAGACTTACAGACGATCTGGTATGGAATGGGATAGAAAGATAAGGGGGGCTGGGAAGTTGAAGATGATTCATAGATTTTTGCTTTGGTTAATGTGTCAACATCCATTCTCCCTTTTCTCCTTTTTTTTTTTTTTTTTTGAGACAGAGTATCATTTTGTTGCCCTGGCTAGAGTGCCATGGCGTCAGCCTAGCTCACAGCAACCTGACTCCTGTGCTCAAGCAATCCTTCTGTCTCAGCCTCCCAAGTAGCTGGGACTACAGGCATGCGCCACCATGCCTGGCTAATTTTTTCTTCATATGTTTAGCTGTCCAATTAATTTCTTTCTATTTTTGGTAGAGACGGGGTCTCACTCTTGCTCAGGCTGGTCTCAAACTCCTGGGCTCAAACAATCTGCCCGCCTCGGCCTCCCAGAGTGCTAGGATTACAGGTGTGAGCCACCACGTCCCGCCCCCTTTTCTTCTTTTTAACGGAAATGTAATTTTTGTCAGGCTAAAGAGATGCCCAGATAAAAGACATTTCCAAACCTTTCTTACAGATTGGTATGGCCATGTGACTAAGCTATGGACAACAAAATGTGAGGAGAAGTCACATTTGTCTTTCCTTCTTCCACTCTCTTGCTGCCTAGACAGCATGTGATGGGTGGAGTTGCAGCAAGCCATTTTGGATCATGAGGTATCCTTTGGGTTTAAAGTCATGAAGTAGTTTGGTAGAGCATAAAAAGTAGAAAAAGCTTGGATCATATATGAATGTGAAATCCATCATGCTCTTCTGGAATACCTGACTTTTTTATGTGATAGAATAAACCTCTGTGTATCTTTTTAATCAGGTTTATTGCAATAACGTTAACATATATATATCTTTACATGTCTAGTTCTACGAATTTTGGCAAATGTAGCCACCACTATATTCATAATATAGAGTATTTTTGTCACCTCAGAAACTTCTCTTCTGATCTTTTGTAAGCAATCACCACCACACCCTTAGCTCCAAGTAACTACTGATCTGGTTTCTGTCTTTATAGCTTTGTGTCCTTTGGAACATCATATACCTATCATATAAATGCATGATGTTTGATTTTCTTTGTCAACTTGACTGCCATGGAGTACTCAGACATTTGGTCAAACATTATTCTGGGTATGGCTATGAGGGTGTTTCTGGATGAGATTAACATTTGAATTAGTAGAGTAGCTTGCCTTCTCCAATGTGGGGAGGCCTCATCTAATAAATTAAAGGCACAATAGAATAAAAAGGCTAAGTAAGAGGAAACTCCTTGACAGTTGAGCTGGGACATTGGTATTCTCTGGCCTTCTGATTCAGACTGGAAATACACATAAGCTGTCCTGAGCCTCCAGCTTGCCAAGTGAAGACCTTGGAACTTATTTAATACCAGCTTCTGTAATCCTGTGAGCCAATTCCTTATAATAAATCTCATTGATTCTGTTTCTCTGAAGGACCCTGGCTAATACAACATAGAACCTAGTTTTTTGTTTTTTTTATTCTTTCACTTAGTATGATGTATGTGTATATGTGTATATATATACACACACACATATAAACACACACACACACACACACACACATATCCTGTTGGTGGTTCTTTCAAAATAGAAGTGGTCCAATGTAATCAACCTGTCATCAAGTAGCTGTATGATCACCCTAGGGAATAGGGACATACTGGGGACTTGGTGTTAATGTCTATTATTGGCATATTGGGCACTCAGCAATGGCTGTAACCAGGTCACTCTTGGCAAGTGTAAGTCCATGTTGTTTAACAGAGGGATAACCTCCATCCCTGCTATGATGGCCACTCGGTCATGAGCCCACTGGGCAATGATAGAAGTGGCTTGGGAAAGAGACTCAGTGGTATCCACAGGATGGGCCACCCTATCCACTTAACTATTAAAATTTTCCTCTTCTGAGGTTACCCTTTGGTGAGGATTTACAAGGGACATAAATATCTTCAAAAATATTTTTTGCCATTTTTGTACCATTCATAGAGTTCTATCCATACACCTCTTCCCCAGAACTCCTTATCACCAGCTTTCCAATAACGTTCCTTCGAAGTCCCAGACCGTTCAGCCAAATCACTGGTTATGACCCATGAATTGGTATGCAATCATATATCTGGCCATTTCTTTGTTCAGGCAAATCTGTGTTAGTCAGGGTTCTCCAGGGGAACTGACCTAATAGGCAACGTTTATCTGCATGTGTGTGTGTGTGTGTGTGTGTGTGTGTGGGTGTGTGTGTGGGTGTGTGTGTGTGTGTGTGTGTGTGTGTGTAGAGAGAGTAGTTTTCCTTTTTTTTTCTAGAAATTGTCTCACATGATTGTAGGGAATGGCAAGTCTGATATTTTCAGGGCAGGCTGGCAAGCTGATAATAATTCTGGCAAGAGTCAATGTTGCAGTACTGATTCTAAAGACAATCTGGAGGCAGAATTCCTTCCCTATCAGAAACCTCAGTCTTTGCTCTGAAGGCATTCATCTGATTGTATAAGGCACACCCACATTATGGAGGGTAATCTGCTTTACAAAATCTACTGATTTTGATGCTAATCTTTATCAATCGTGTACAAATTTCAATGAAAATCACATCTAAGAAATACCTTCACAGCAATATCTAGACTGGTGTTTGCCCAAACAACTGGTTACCACAGCCTAGATAAGTTGACAAATAAAATTAACCATCCCTGCTACTATAAATGTTCTAAGAATTTATGGTCATATGGTAAGTATATCTTTATAAGAAAATGCCAAACTGTTTTTGTAACATTTGTGTTTTTAAGTCATTCTTTTTCAGATTTCTTATAAATGAACCTAATTTTAACAAGTTATACACAGTGGAATTTAACTCTAAATTATAGAAATTACTAGATAAAATTCAGAACCATCAAATTCTATCTGAAAGAAAATAGAAGAATTTGTTTTGCTGATGGTAGTTGTTTGGTTTGTTAGATTGCGAGGGTATGGCAGAGATTGTTAGTGCACATAAAATATCGGTGTGTTCCCCTGTATTTCAGAGACCTCCACATGTCCAGCTGGGTAAAGATGGTAATTTATCACTAATAAATTGGAAGTAGAAGTGAAATGATGGGTCACTTTTGGTTTGAGGCAGACAAAGATGCATGTGTCTCTTTACTTAATTCTATTTTTCTTTTTCCTCCTCTGTGCAGCTAGAAACAATTCAAAGAAGATGGAGCTGAAAGATGAAAATGACCTGGGTATCTTAATCATTACTAAGAACAGAGTTCTTGTAGGAGAACCACCTGAGCCACACTGAATGTAATGTGAACAAAAAATTAATCTCTTTTTTTAAACCCCTAAAATTTTGTTGCACCATCTGGCATTAATCATGTTGAGTAATGTATAGGGTTATTATCATTTATTTTAGTCCAAATCTCAGGCTTTCCCTGGGGAAAGCTTATATTCATTCCTGATTATAACTGACTTCCTAGGCTTGATGTTACTACTGCTGTATGATATCTTTATCTCATCTTTGTTAATCAGTAGGTAGACATTGACCATCCGTTCTAGATGATACAGAGTGGCTCCCTCTCCCCACAAATTTCCATGCTCAACCTCATGAGCCTCAGGAAGAAATGGAACTCTGATGCCATCATATAGGATTTATTTTACTCTTTAGTTCTGGAGCTCATCATGCTGTCATTTAGAAGTCTTGATTTATAGATGCTCTGAAAAATAGCATTTCATGTTTATCTCAGCTGCTTCCTCCCCAAGACATCAAAGCAGAAGCAATTAATTCTTCTATGTCAATGCAATCTAAAATAATAAATTCTAGCACATTTAATTCTGTAATCATTGAAATACTCTTTATAATTTATTCCAGGAGGTAATCAAAGATTTTCCATATTGTCCCAGTTATGACCAAAGGAAAGGCTCTAGCCATCTGGAGTAAGGAGGCAGCAGCTGTGTTTACATAAAATTTCCACTAGAGGTAAAGTAGATAGGAAAGAATAAAAGTTACTCCTTCAAAATAGGTGGAACACAATATTTCTGAAAAGGTGCAGTAAGAACATCGAAAATCATTTCCTCCATAAGAACTATGAGAAAAGTCAGTAATTGTTAAAATTAATGATACAGCATAGCAGTAGAGTTGGAAAGACTTTTAACATTTATTAATTGTGTTGCATAGTTTCAAAGAAATTTATATATTTTATGTAAAATTCAATTTATCTTTTGCTTCTTATCTAATTTTTCATATTCTAAATAGACTCAGCAAGTAATAATTTTTGGTCTCTTGACATATTTCAAAGATTTAAAGCCAACTTCTACAAAACGTATTCTTTTAGAAACATGTATTTCTACTTATAGAATTGCTCTATTATCTGAATTCTGGGAGGGACAGAAAAAAGTTATTTTGCATGAATAATTTTAAATTTCATCTAATAAATATAAAGGTTTTGTACTTTGATCTTGTAGTCTGGAGGACAGGGACTCTTTATTTTCATTTTTAACCTCAGTATCCATTATGGTTTCTAGTTATTGTCCCCAAAATGCTTAAGATGGGAAGAAAAGGAAAGAGGTAAGGAGAAGACGGGAAAAGGAAAGGAAGAAGAATGAAAAGGGAGGAAGGAAGGGAGAGTGGGAGAGTGGAAGGGGGGGAAGAAAAAAGGAAACCAAACAGGCAGATACTTAATGACCCCTCTACATGTGTCTATGCTGCCCCAGGCCTCCAATAGCGTTCTTATCTATCTATATTTGTTGGTATTCCATTCATTGCTCAATATCAGAGACAGCAATATACACTGAGGAAAAGAATCCCTATTCAATAAATGATGCTGGGAAAATTGGATAGGCACATATAGAAGAAGGAAACAGAATCCGTATCTCTCACCACTCACAAAAATTAATTCAAGATGGATCACAGATTTAAATCTAAGACATAAAACCATAAGAATGATAGAAGAAAATTTTAGAAAAACTCTCCTAGATATTGACCTAGGCAAAGAATTTATGGAGAAGACCCCAAGAGCAACCACAGCAACACCAAAATAAATAAATGGGACTTAATCAAATTGAATAACTTCTGCACAGCCAAGGAAACAATCAATAGAACAAATAGACAACCTATAGAATGAGAGAAAATAGTCATGTGCTATATATCCGATAAAGGGCTAATAACCAGAATCTACAAAGGACTCAAACAAATAAGCAAGAAAAAAATAAAAAAAAACCATTAAAAAGTGGGCAAAAAACATCAACGGAAGTCAATAAACACATGAAAAAATGCTCAACATCACTAATCATCAGAGAAATATAAATCAAAACCACAATAAGATATTATCTAACCCCAGTGAGAATGGCTTTTATCAAAAAGTCCCAAAACAATAGATGCTGACATGGATGTAGAGAGAAAGAAGGCTTAAACACTGTTAGTGGGACTGCAAACTAGTGCAACAGCTATGGAAAATAGTATGGGGATTCCTTAAAGAATTAAAAGTAGACCTACCATTTGATCCAGCAATTCCACTACTGGGTATTTACCCAAAGGAAAAAAAGTCATTTTGTCAAAAAGATGCTTGTACTAGAATGTTTATTGCAGCACAATTCACAATCACGAAGATGTGGAATCATCCCAAGTGCCCATCAGTACATGAATGGATTGCTAAAACGTAGTATATGTATACTTTGGCATACTACTCAGCCATAAAATATGAATTAATAGCTTTTTCAACAATCTGGGTAGAACTGGAGACCATTTTCCTAATTGAAATATGGCAAGAATGGAAAAACAAACACCACATGTACTCACTATTAAATTGGAGCTAACAGATCAGCACTCATGTGCACAGGTGGAAATAAAATTTAACAGAAATCATGCAGGTGGGATGGGGAGGGAATTGGTGAAATCATACCCAACAGGTACAATGTACACTGTCTGGATGATGGGCTTGCTTATAACTTTTACTCAAGCAGAACAAAAGCAATCCATGTAACCAAAACATTTGTACCCCTGTAATATTTTGAAAAAAGCTTATGATTCTTCTGATCTTTCTCAGGTTAATGTGCCTGTTTTTTCCACCTCTTATCTAAGCATATCCCTGTGTAGACTTCCTTCTCAGGCAGCCTGTCGGCTATGATCAGTTTGAAGTTTAAAACATGCATGAAGCTTACATTCCTAGACAATTTTTAAAGAGAGAGAGAGACAGAGATGTGTTTTATTTCCCAGCATTTATATCAAACCTTAAAAAGAACAACAATTGGCCCTGATAACCATGTGTCCATACATAGCCTAACCATTTATGTGTAGAGAAATTATTTGTGTTTGTTTGTTTGGCCTGGATCATATGCTCACTTCTGTGGTGAAGTAGACAGGGCTTATTAATGGTCAATTTTACCAGAAACACATGGTGTAAGAAAGGGGAATTTCTCTCAAAGGAATTGATGTTGGATAAAGAAAAAAAAATCAGATATAAACTATATATTTCATTCATTAACAGAATTCCAAGTAGGGCATATAGAAGGCAATGAATAAACATCAGCTAAGGAGATGGATAAATAAATGAAGGCATTTCTGTTACTATAAATGATTTTTTTAATATTGAGCATACATTAAGCTGAAAAGGATAAATGTCTTAGAAAAAAGTAAACCATACCATGAAAAGATTTGAACATTTCAATTTATTTAGAAATCTTACTTTTTTTCAAGTAAATTCCTTATAATAGGATGTGGATATTAAACTCATTTTACCCAACTATGGCTTTCTTAATCCTTTCTAACATTTGATTGAAGTTTTTGAACTTGTAAAAAATTTGCCTGGAAGCATTATTTGTATTTTAAAGAAATGTGTGCCAGATTTGCAGAGTTGTGTTACAGCTTAATTAAAATTTTTAAAAGGAGATTTATTACATGAAAAATGTATAAGCACAATCTGACAAACACAATGTTGCTTCATAAGTTTACATTAAATTTACTGTGTGATTTTTTTTTCACTTCCTCAAGTGGTCAATCATTTCAAATATTACACAATATGAACAACATAAACATGGAAAATTACCACACAGATAGAACTGTTTCATTTAGTTTTACATGTGCTTATATGATCAGTTTGCATATTATGATTATACAAAGCATTCTATAAGCACTAACAACTTTAGTGATGAACTCTCAACTCAAGTTATTAAAGAGTGTTCTAATTTCCAAAGTAAAAATTACCTATGTATTTGTCAATCTTTTGAGATTGTATCAAGAAGAATATTACACTTTTACAGTGTTTGCAAGGTCTCAGACTACTTTCAGCACCTATTTGTAGACATGAGGCATTTGGATGCTGAAAAGTGTAGCATTGGCTTAATTAAGGTGCCAACAGTGGACCATTTAAATATGCTTTGAGATCTTGGCTATGAAATTTTGACTAAAAGCAATAGCTAGATAGTATTGTTAATAAATCCAACCTTTTCATGGATACTGGACATAGCAACAGATTTGTAGTAATTTTTAATCCTCCTTCCTGCCCCTGACTATTATTAATCACCTAATTTGTTTTTGCTAAACATCATTCACAGTTTTATTTCTAATGAACAACACATTTTCTTGTCAGAGTGGAATCTTTTTATTTGCGGCCATGTGTATGGAGAACTGTACTGGATGTATGAGAAGATCTGTGTATTTTCTAATACTGGCTTAAAGGCTGGATTTTATAAAACTATGCTTTTATTAATAGTATTGCATTGCCCAAATATATAACATCTCCATGTTGCTAGTCTTTCCTTGTAATACTATTTAAAACATCTACATATAAAATCATATTCTATGTCCAATTTGAGACAGTAACAGTGTTGAGGATGGAATAACAAAATTACTGTAGTATCTGGGGCTAGACCACAAGGTTAGGAATACAGAATATGCAGAGATTCCTTTTGAAATTGGATGTGGTGATCAAAATTATTAATACAAGTGCAAATACAGAAGACTTTGGACATGGTGATATTAATACATACAAGAAACAAAATACATAATTCAGATGTTTAATACTGTTATGTTGTTCAGTGAAACTTGCTGAAACTGACTGTGAAATCACAGTCCTCTGTCTTCATTTCCTGCCACATCTCCACAATCTCAAAACATCATTCCTTTCAGTTCCAAGAACCACATGAACTACTTTCAAGGGTAAATATATGTGCTAATGTCTGCTCTTCCTTTACCATAGATCCATATATATCCTCTGGTGGATTAAAACTAGGCTGGAAGTCTTAATTGCCATAAATCTTATAAAAATTTGCAAACTCCAACAGTGTAGAGTAAATCAATTCAAAGTTTATTCCAGAGCTAACACCTGTCTTTTTTTTATGTTTTGGAGCTATTTGGCATTATTATCCAACTACAGATTTTGTATGTTACTTACTTTTTATTCCAAATTAACTTTATTATTATTATTATTATTATTTTTACTATGTGAGCACCTTAGTGTTGATCAGTTAGTACCAATTTGATGGCGAGTACATGTGGTGCTTATTTTTCCATTCTTATGATACCTCGCTTTGATGGATGGGCTCAAGCTCTATCCAGGATAATATAAGAGATGCTAGATCACCATTGCTTTTTGTAATTGAGTAGTATTCCATAGTATACATATGCCATATTTTATTAATCCACTCATGGATTGAAGGACATTTGGGTTTACCCACTTTTTTTTTATTTCAGCATATTATGGGGGTACAAATGTTTAGGTTACGTATATTGCCCTTGCCCTACTCAAGTCAGAGCTTCAAGTGTGTCCATCCCCCAGATGGTATACATTGCACTCATTATGCATGTATATACCCATCTCCTCCTCCCCTCTCTCATCTGCCTGATGCCTGATAAATGTTATTTCTATATGGACACTTAGGTGTTGATCAGTGAAACCAATTTGATGGTGAGGACATGTGATGCTTATTTTTCCATTCTCAGAATACTTCACTTGGTAGAATGGGTTCCAGCTCTATCCAGGAAAATACAGGAGGTGCTAGATCACCATTGTTTCTTATAGCTGAATAGTACTCCATGGTATACATATACCACATTTTATTAATCCACTCCTGTATGGATGGGCACTTGGGTTGTTTCCACATCTTTGCAATTGTGAATTGTGCTGCCATAAACATTCAAGTGCAGATGTCTAACTTTATTGTTTGTATTAAAATTAGCCTAAGATTTAGGAATGTTAGAAATTTTTTTTTCAAAATTTAAAATATGGGGACATAAAGGAATTTTTCTTTAAAACTTATCCTCCCCACTTTTACCCAGACAAATCGGTATAATGACTAGAAACATCTTCTGGCCTAGAAGTAAATAGTCTAATTCAATTGTTATTTTGCTGATATGATCTGATGAACATACAAACATTTCTCAATGGCAGATAAATTATACCAATTTTCAGAAATGGTTCAAATGTCATCAGACAGCCAATATGGGGCCATTTCTCAAGAGGTCAAGATATGTAAACCAGGAGCGATGTGTTGACTCAGTGAGGTAACAGAAATGTGACATACTGATACAAGCCAATGCTCGGAGAGTACTAGGATCAACTTTTATTATTAATATAATATAACCAGTTTCTTCATATTTCCCAGAAACCATAAGAATCTAGGCAATTCATGTAGTTACCAATGTTACTTTCTTATGAATAGAAAGATGAATATGTATCTTCCAGAGTAACAGAGTTTCTTTGCCAGATTGAGTAATCTATTATTTTAAAAATGTGTTTCCTGGCACAGTTAGAAGATACTTTATCTGAAAACAAAGATACATAGTTTCCTGACTGAGAGTTGTAAATGAAAGTTAGACAAATGTTGATAGTTTTTAAAAGTGGTTCTGGGCAAAGATATAGTGAAAGAAAGTAAGCTGTCTATGAGTGCAACATAAAATCATAAATTAGACTAGAATCAAGCAAACTAATGATTAGTTGAGAGGTAAATGGTAAATGTGAGTGCTTAAATAAAGTTTACTGTGGTATAAACAAACAATAACAAAAACTTATAAAATGGTCAAATTAAACTCATTTTAATTAATATTTGTTGATTAACTAGTATATGTAAGTATTATGAGAGATAATAGAAATCTAAATGAATGTTATGTCTCTTATTCTCAGAGTATTCACCCAGGTAGAAACTGAGGATAATTAGCAAACATTTAAAATATGATGTAATACATTTAAAGAAATTTCAAATTTTCAAATGCAATTACAAGAGTACTAAGTAGTAGCTGGTGACTCTGGCATTGGGGAAGGCTTCATGGAATTTGGATATGAGAATATTTTAAAAGATAAGCAGTGTTTGCTTGGGGGAAAAGTTGCAGTGTTATTATATAATAGGTATGGAAAACAGCAAATGGCATGAACAAAGATTTAGAAGCATGAAAAAACGTGGTTTGTTTTAAGGAAGCTATAAGTGGTTCTGCATTGTCGAACCAAAAAGAAAAGATAAATGCATGAGGTGATGGATACTCCAATTACCCTGATTTGATTAATACATATTGTATGCCTGTTTCAAAGCATCATGTGTACCCTATAAACATATATGACTATTATGTGCCCATAATAATTAAAAATTAAAAATTTTAAAAAGGAACACAGTCCTTAGAAAGGGGAAAAGGTTGATTTCAGAAAAGCAAGATTTGGAGACAGAATATGAGCAGTAAATGTTGAGGTTGAAGTTATGAAAGGCCATGCAGTCACTGGCAGGAGGAGAGAGCACTGGAGAACTTTAGGCACAGAGAGATATAATTAGATGTCTATGTAAGAAATGCCATGTTCATATCAACATGGGGGATTTGGTTTATAAGTGCATATTTTCGTGTAATTTTAAGGCAAAGAATTTATCCCACAATCAAAATCATAGACTGCTCAAAATATGGAACTGATTGAGCTAAATTTTAGGGAATTTTGGTTCTTTAGTTTCAGAGAGGAGAAATTTTTATTTTATTTCTTCTCTGGAATTTTTGCTTACATTTGGCAGCCCAGAGAAATTAGCATATTGTACTCTAATTATGTTTTTGTCTCTTCCTGTCCTACAAGTCCCATGATTTCTTTCTTTTTTTAAAGTAAGGACCATGTCTTAGATTTATACCATTACACAATATGTTGTCTGAGACATGAGATTCAATAGCTGTTGAACAAATTAATGAATCAATGAATTACTAAAAGTTCTAGTCAACTTCCAGGGTGTAGCACTTGAATCCAATACTTCCTTGTGTTCTTCTGAAAACATGCTCAGAAATTAACCAGGCGAACACTCAGTGTCAAAACCCTTTGTTTTTTGGTCATCTATACTAAATTACCATTTTGTATTTAGAGGTAGCAAAGCACCAACTTTTATAAATTTTTAAATATTTTTATGAAAACCAATTAGATGAAATGTAAAATTATTATACTTATATCACTAGCATTCTGATATGCTTATTAATTTTTTTTTTTGGTGGAAGAGCAAGAGGCAGTGAATTTCACATAATTCTGTTTATACCCTTAAGTATGTATCCATGGTGTTATGTCCTGGTGGGGAAAAAAGTGCCAGATCCAATGAATAGAGAATGTGAACAAAACAGGTGTGCTGAGATCTGTTCTCATTGAAGGGGAGAACTATCCAGTCTGTTCCTTCCATAAAGCTACATAAGGTGCCCCTCTTTGAAAGTGGCCCAAAGCCCAGGCTTTGATCTGCCTGTTAGAAGATCAGACTAATAATTTATCTAATGTAGCATCACAAAAGATATTTTCTTTTGAATAGCAAATAGCAAAATAATTAGACTTTAACTTTGAATTTTTATATTTGATCAATAATAAAGAGGAGAAGCTAACTGATAGTTTTTCAATTATTATTTCTTCTTCCTCCTACATCCATGGTGGTGTTATTTCAGTCTTTCTAGCAAAAGCACATGATTGGAAATAAAATATTAAATAATAATAAAAATAAACAAAAATAAAAACTTCATATAGACAGCTTTCATTTTAGTAAAAATTGACCTGTTTAGGAAAAACAAACTGTAGTATTTCCTATTTGTTCCTATAGTCATTTGTTCATTTACTGAACACATTTTTATAAAGTGCCTTCTGTGAGTCCCACATTGCTCTACTGCATTGAGCTATATCAACAAACCATACAAAGACCCTTAGTATCACGGAGTTAAGGGAAAAAAGTAAACAATGAGCATAAGAAATTACTAAATCATTATGGTTCATTAGAATACAATAAGTGCTATGGAAAAACAGTAAATAGAACAGAGTAAGGAGAATTGAGTGTCAGGCTGAGAAGTAGAATAAAATTTATAACAGAATGGTCAAAAATACTAGGACAGAGTTGAAAGAGATGAGGACATTTAACTTTGGAGCAAGAGAACTCCAGGCGGAAGGAACAGCCATTGCAAAGGCCCTATTAAGGGTGGAGCATGGTGGAGCATACGCAGGCGTTCGAGAACAGGAACTGAGTAAGCAAAGAAGAGAAAAGGAGAATTGCACATTATACTGACCAGTGTGTTAAGAGATGGAGAATCATTGAAGAACTTGCAGGTCATTTTATATAATTTGACTTCACTCTGATTAGATGAGAGCCATTGCAGATTTTTAAGCAAGGGAGTAACAGGATATGACTTCCATTTCAAAGTATTCCTTTAGCTACTGTTATAGATGAAGTGTAGAGAGACAAAGGCAGAACCAGTTAGGAGGCTGTAGGAATAACGTCAGTGAGAGATAGATGGAGGTTCACATAAGGATGATGGAAGGAGAGGGAATGAGAAGTAGTCAATTTCTAGATGTATTTTGAAGGTTTTTCAATATTCTAATTTGGCTTAAATCATTTAATTTGTTTTTATAGGAATTTAGCTGGAGATTATATTCTTAAAATGGCCATAAAATGCTAAAACACTTACTCAAAATGCTGCATTTGTTTTCCTTTGTATGTTTGTATTGTTTCCCATATGAATGGTGAGTTGC
Source organism: Avahi laniger (assembly GCA_963575035.1). Taxonomy (NCBI): domain Eukaryota; kingdom Metazoa; phylum Chordata; class Mammalia; order Primates; family Indriidae; genus Avahi; species Avahi laniger. Next base: position 143,702 of record CAUYSK010115147.1, read on the forward strand.
TTGAGGATGGGGTATACATTTTATATATGACTTTGCCTTAACTGCACTAGATACTCAGTAAATATTTTTATATTAGGGTTTCTTAAATTAAATGATTTGAGAAAGCTTTCTGAAAATTCCAAATTTTGTTTAGCTATTTTGTTTATTAAGGCTTCTATGGTAAAAAAGTATTATGTAATATCTAAAGATATATTTCAAGATATTAGACACTGGTGGTTATTTTTAAAAAATAGTGTGATTACAAAGGTTAATTCACTTAATGTTTTAATCCATTATAATATTGTTTTGGTGAGAGAATTTATTATAATAGTCATTGTATTCTTGACAAAACATGTAATCAAGAAAGAGACACTACCAACGAAAGAGAAAAAGTGAAAAAAGGAGGAAAGAGACAAAAATTAGTTTAAGTCCAAAGTCTTCCTGGGACAAAGATATGAATTTAAGCCAATAGGATATTCTTGAGAACAATTAACATAGTATGCTTGGATATAGTGTTTTTTCATAAAGATACAAAAATCAGTGCAATAAGTGTAATTACCTTTATTCCTACAGTTTGTAAAGTTTATGTGAGTCTTAGCACAAAATGAACAGAAATGTCCAATAACCTCTATAAATTTAGTTATATAGTAAGAAAAACCAAATAATATAGCTCCCAAATCTTACAATAAATTGGAAATATACCCTGTTTTTACCTTCTATAAATGACAGTGTGGATTTTAGACTTGATCTGGAAGAAATATATTGTCTTAAAGTAAAAAAATGTTACATTGTGAAGTGAAAGTTCATTTAATTATTTCAGACTAATTTTAACTTTTTATTATTTTGATCTAAAGCCCATAATAGTGAAAGTAACTAATGCAAGAAATTGGAGAGCATGCCTAATCAATAGAGAAGAAAAGGATCTTGCTTCTGCTATTGGGATAACCACACGTTGCCTACATAGGCTGCACCTACATGTACCTTCAAATTAATATTTAAATTTCAAGGTGACTGAAACCAGAGTTGTTCTAGTTAAAAAATAAAAGCACTTCATTAGTAAATATAAATGATAGGTGGGAGATATTTAGGACATTGGACAAAATGATTAGTGATAAGTTTTTACAGAACTTCGTGTAACACAAGAAGTTCAGTTTAAAAATACTTTTGAAGCATCTGCTGTTTGAAAATCTGAGTTCATTGGATAATTTTATAATTTGTCTTCTAAAAATCACTGTTAGTAGATTCCACGGAATGGATATAACATTATGTAAATCATAGAACTATTTCAGAAGCATCCTTGTGGAGTTTTTGTTTTTTGTTTTTTGTCTGTCAACAATTTGAATGCAGGAAAAAAATGAGAAACATGTTTTGTAGAGAAAGCTGTTTTAATCTTTGACTATTTTACAATCAAGTGGAAAGTAAGTGAAATCACATGGAGATGTTGTAAAACTCTTAACTCTCTCAGAAATAAAAGATAGAAAGACTTCAAAATAAAATCTGAAACACCCACTGATTCTAGCTTATTATGAAAAATGTTTAATGCACATCTCCATCTCATAGTAGTCTGATTCATCAAGCTTATGTGATTCTACATCCTTATCTATAATAACAATTTTATCTGAAAATAGATCAATTTAGTTGCAGACCATCCACCTTTGCTAGATAACCTTCTCATAACTTCACTGAGAACGGAAACCATTCATAAAAGAAATCCTCAAAAACCCAAAACCTGAGTTTGTACTTCTCCTCTAATTGCATAAAACATCTTTCATGCCTGCAGATATTTTTACATCTAACACAGCCTGTGGTATTGCTTGCCAACCTGAAACTTGTTTCACAAATTTTTCAGCAGCTGGTATGATAATAAGCCAGTTTTTATGTAAATTAGTGAACTTCCTAATCAATTTTTAACCATGAAATTAAAATTTTAAAAATTTTAAGTGATTTTTAAAAAAGAAAAATAATCCACCTATTAAATCTATTTTTAGCTTGATGCCATTATATTAAGTCTCTGATTTTCTAATTTTAGTTTTAATTTTTAATTATGATAGGTACATAATAGTTGAATATATTTATAGGGTACATGTGATGTTTTGATACAGGCCTACAATGTGTGTTAATAAAATCAGGGTAATTGGAGTACCCATCACTTTAAGCACTGATTATTTCTTTGTGTAAGGAACATTCTAATTCCACTCTTTTAGTTATACCACAACTTACCATTGACTATAGTTGCTTTGTTGTGCTATCAAATAATGATTATTCTAATTATCTAACTATATTTTTGTGTCTATCCATCTAACTATATTTTTGTATCCATTAACTATCTCTACTTTATCCCCACTACCCTTTCCAGCCACTGGAGAACATTATGTTAAGTGAAATAAGCCAAGCACAGAGAGACAAATCTCACACGTTCTCACTCATATATGGGAACTAAATATTAAAATAATTGATGGTATGCAGGCAGAGAGTGGAATGATGGTTAAGCATCTGATTTTAAAAAATATTTCTATGAAGTAGAAGAAAGTTTTCTGAGAACTATAGTTTTTAAAGATGTGATACAGTTAATTTTTTATAAAAGGTTCATTTTATTTTTCCTTTTAGCTAATATTCTTATAAAATGATACATGTTTTACTAATTCTACTGTAATGAAGTTGGCATATTTTTGCACTACCATTTTAAAAGCAGTATGTTCACGTCAATTATTTCTTTGAAAAACAAAGTACAACAAAATAAAAATGCTGCTTTTGATGCTGATGTGAATTATGGCCAAGAACATATGAAAAAATGCTCAACGTCTCTAATCATCAGGGAAATGCAAATCAAAACCACAATGGGATATCACTTATCTTCAGTGAGAATGGCCTTCATCAAAAAGTCCCAAAACAATAATGTTGACATGGATGAGGAGAGATAGGAACACTCCTACACTGCTGATGGAACTACAAACTAGTACAACCTCTATGGAAAGCAATACAGAGATAATGCAAAAAGACATAAGTAAAACTACCATTTGATCCAACAATCCCATTATTGGGCATCTACCCAAAAGAACAAAAGACATTCTATAAAAAAGGCATCTGCCCTAGAATGTTTATAGCAGCACAATTCACAATTGCAAAGATGTGGAAACAACCCAAGTGCCCATCAATACATGAGTGCATTAATAAAATGTGGTATATGTATACCATGGAGTACTAGAAACAATGGTGATATAGCATCTCTTGTATTATCCTGGATAGAGCTGGAACCCATTCTACTAAGTAAAGTATCTCAAGAATAGAAGAATAAGCACTTACTCACCATCAAATGGTATTAACTGATCAACACTTAAGTGCATATATAGTAATAACATTCACTGGGTGTCAGGCAGATGGGAGGCGGGAGGAGAGGATGGGTATATAGACACATAATGTGTGCGGTGCGCACCGTCTGGTGAATGGACAAGCTTGAAGCTCTGACTCAAGTAGGGCAAGGGCAATATATGTAACCTAAACATTTTTACCCCCATAATATGCTGAAATAAAACAAATTAATTAATTAAAAAGTAATAATTATACTGTTTTATTCCTGTCTGGTTAGCCATTTATTAAATGTATTCAGTTATTTAAAGAGTACAAGTTACTTTATTATTATTTCATGTAATGACAATTCTTTTGAGAGTAAAGCATAATACTTATTACTGATGGGATTTTGTCCTGTGACTGTATTTTTGTGTCTATAGGCCTATATTCCCTATAGAGTGGGGAACCTGCAGCCTTGGGGCCACATGTGGCCTTCTGGACCCTTCAGTGCCGCCTTTTGACTGAATCCAAATTTTACAGACTGAAGTTTGGATTCAGTTGAGGTGCTGCACTTGGGGATCAGGAGGGCCACATGTGGCCTTGAGATCGTAGGTTTCCCACCCCATCTTAATAGTATACATTTTTCTTTAAAACATAATTGGCCATATCTTTGAATTCACATATTTTTACAGTAATCAGGGTAACTTTTGAAATTAATAATTTAAGCTGGAACAAGATCTACTTACTCAATATCACGAACGCTTCAAATATGCATTGGGCATATTGTAAAACATCAGTATTCTAAGTTAAAGTGTGTAGGGACATTCTATTGTCATCAATTTAAACAATAAAATAAACCCTTAATATTAAAAGATGAGATTTTTAAAAAGAGCATTAATTTTGCTGATTATTTTTTATTTTTTTATTTTCTGAAGTTATAAAAGTAAAATTTATTTTATCCTTTCGAAGGACAGAGAAAATGAGAGAGAGAGAGGAAGAGAGAGAGACGGGGAGAGAGAGATAGAGAGAGAAAAAAAAGGGGAAGAGAGCAGAGAGAGATGGCGTGGCATCCCAAAGAAAGAGAAGGGAGATGCCAGCTGCTAGGCCAAGTGGCTTACTTCTTTTATGGGGATGAAGAGAGAAATAGTTAATTGTTGTGAATTGTCATATCCGATCCCTGTCTTCTTCACCGCAAGCAGATAATGGACTCTACTGTGTGAAACCGCTGCATCCAGTTCCCTTTGCTTTAGAGATAAAGTGACCTTGCCCTCAAGATACGTCTGAAGATTGTCCCCCATGTTGTCATCCAGGAACTTCTCAGAAACTACTCCAGGTTGTAGAAACAGAAGCTAAAAAGGCAGGTTTAGTCAATAGATCTAGCAACTGTTAAAAATTTATATTTCCTTTTGTCTGTTGGGCTCCTTTGAAGTGTTCAGAGCTCTGCAAAACAAAGCAGATTTATTTCGCTCACAGCACTCAAGCATTCTTTCATTCCTCCCTTCCTTTGGTTAAATTAAATTTTTATTTAAAAAAATGAACTCAGAAAACTAGGGATCATGGATGGAGGTCTCTTTCTTTCTGGAATTGCCTCCTGCTGACTCGGGGATGATGCAATGTCCCTACCTGAAGTAGTTCTTTTGGATCATTAAGGGGAAACATTGAAAACAGTCTTGAAAGGTAGGTCAGAGGAGGGATGGGGTTATCTATCACTGGAGAGAAACAGCTAGAGCCTGAATTTGGTTCCATATGGATGTTGCTAGATAGTGAGGAATGTAGGGTTCAGGAATTAGAGCTAAAAGCAGAGCTGCTAAGGGCATTAGTCAAGAAACCTAAGATCACACATGGCTCACATTTTTGAGAAAGTAGAGGGTCTCTTGGACAGTAGGCAGATAGAGATGTTAAAGAGCGCACACAGTGGGGAATGGAAAATAAGGTTATTGTTATTAGGGTTTCCAGCATGGGCGAAGGACTGACCAGCCTGGTATGTAAGCCAGGATGCGGTGGCATTCATAGAGCGACAGGAGAAGTATAAAGAGGAAGTAAAGGGCGATAAGGAGCCATGTATACCACAGCATATATTTTTTAAAATCTGCACTTTGATACTGTAGACTTGAATGTGCTAGTAATATATAGCTTACTGCAATGCAGAATGCATCAGAGTTGAAAACCTAAGCAGATAATTTTATAATCAACACTATGATTTGTTTTTCCTTTTGTTCCCAGATTCAAGGTCCACTTCCTGTCTAAATGTTCCCTTCTCAGCTCTCTGAAATCTAGCATTTAGATAAGTTCCTAGCACAAGCTAGATTTTTCCACACATATTTATTGTACAAATGAATGAGAATGAGAATGGTTTCTTTCCTTGTTATTGTACTAACAATGCATTTTTTTAAGATAAATTATGGCTACCTTTTTTCACCATCAGCCTGTTGCCTGATTGTTCCTTTAATGTCTATGACACTGTATTTTCCTGTTACTGTTTTTTAAAAATTTTTTCTCTTAATACTTTTGCAACCAGATAGAACCCCTAATAGAGGCCAATGACCATCAGAACAAAATTATTCAAGTTTCTCTCATTTTACCTTTGTTCTTCTCTTTCTGTGCTTATTCCCTCTCAGAATTTTCCTTCCTTTTTTAGTTCATTTCTTTCTTCCTTGCATAACTTACTTCTTAAGATATCAAAGCGTGCACATGGCTTGTATATTTATGTTCTCTTATCCTTGATACAAATCCTTTTTTTAAACTCAGTCCTTTTAGGGACCATCAAAAATTTCCAGTGCTGACTACATTACAAGTCGTCATGGCAGGGTATTGGGAAAAGTTTTCAATTAGCAATAATCACGCCTCAGATAAACTTCATTGGCTACAATACTGAAACTGCACAAAACTGATACAAATCTTTGTTCCTTTAAACATCCAGGTCTGACGCTTGATCTAGTTGTCTCATGGACTATCTAACTGATGGTCCAATTTTGACCTCAAATATATTACTTGTTAGAAAGTACTTGTTAGAAGTATGGTGCAGATGGAAATATATTTAGGTTTTGTTTTCTTCTAATTCTTTTAGTTAGCCATATGTCAATAAGCAAAATATCTGACCTCTATGGCCTTCAAAGTTCTCTTCTAATAAAATGTAGAATGCGTTTTATATAATTGCTAAGCTTCCTTCAAACTTTCAGTTGAGTCTCTATGGTCTGTATCTAAATGTTTCCCTTTAAAATGGTTCTCCATTTGATAATTTCATTTCTATTATTAGTGTCTCATTATTTCACTTTCTGGCTTGAATATTTGGGATTTCCACAACTCTTCCTTCACCTTTTTTTTCTCCTTTTTCCATTTATCCAGTAAAAATTCAGCTGGGTTTCAGAAAACAAACATCATTTCCCCATCTGGAGAAGGAAAGAAAGTTCAAGAGCTTATACTAAGCCAAGAAAAGGAAGGCACATGGTAAATATTTTCTCACATTCAATCATTTGTACTTGACACTATATATGGTCTCTTTAGCTTTATACATTAATAGCTATTTTTGTTTGCCTTTATGTAGTGGGAACTTTATAAAAATGGGAACATTTATTTTCTGTTATGGATATTTTTCATCTTCCCAGCAAGGTGTGGAATGTCAACATTGAATGAACAAAGTAAAACAAATGCATTATCTATACACATTTCTAAATGCTTAACGTACTTTTGTAAACCTTATAATTCTCCTATGAAGTAGGTGTTATTATCTCCATTTTACATAGGAGGAAACTGAAACACAAAAATATTAAGTGAGCTTCTAAAGTTATACAGGTAATACATAGCAGAGCTGTACTTCAAACTCAATCAGGGTGGCTCCTGAGTCTGTGCTCTTAAGCTATGCTGTCTGCCTCTCAATATTGTGTAGGATCACAGTGAGAAAGACTAATATAACTGAAGAGAGGAGCCAGAAGTCCAAACAAAAATGTCTACTGTGTTGGGAGGTCCATAAAGCAGATTGAAGTTCAGTGCTGAGAGCTGGATTTGGTAAATAAAATGTTTGTTGAGAGAACGGTAGAAACAGAAAGAATAATCAGAAAGGGGTAAACTGAGAAATGTTTCAGGAAATAACTGATAGAATTTTCTGATATAGTATACAGTCGTGTCACTTAACAATGGGGATATGTTTTGAGAAATTCATTGTTAGGCAATTCTGTCATTGTGTGAATCTTATGGAGTGTATTTAGACAACCCCAGATGATGTAGCCTACTACACACTTAGGCTACGTGGCATAGCTTACTGTTTCTGCAAACCTGGACTGAATGCATTGACTGCTCTAGGCAATTGTAACACAATGGTAAGTATTTGTGGAATTAAACATGTCTAAATATAGAAAAAGTACAGTAAAAATATAATATAAAAGATTTTTTTAAAAAGGTACATATACCTGTATAGGGCACGTGCCGTGAATGGATCTTGCAGGACTGGAAGTTGCTCTGGGGTGAGTCAGAGAGCGAGTGCTGAGTGAATGTGAAGGCTTAGGACTTCACTGTGCAATTTTATACAACTGGCAGGGCAGTAAGTTTACATCAGCATCACCGCAAACACATGAGTAATGTGCTGTGTTACTACGTTATGATGGCTACCTCATTAGGTGATAGGAATTTTTTCAGGTTCATTATGATCTTATGGGACCACTATCTATATACAGCCTGTCATTGACAGAAATGTTGCTATGCAGTGCACAATTGTACATAGAAAAAGGTGAAAATATAGTGGCTCCATAAACCTTAATGTTTGTTTTCTTGACATTTGATGGAGACCTCTAAGGACCTTTCCTTAATCAAAATAAAGTCAACATTCAAAGGGCTTATCTGGCATGAGAAAACTCTTACCAGAGGCAATATTTTAGTTAAGCGGGTTTTTGAACAGGAATTTTTTGCTGTTTTAGTATTGTGGCTCCAACTTTGAGGTTGAAGAAGAATTCATTCCAGGCACTGTGGACATAAGGAACAGACCAAACTCTAGAATGATAGATTAGACCCTTCTAGCTGGATGGTATTTAGGGTGGATTCTAGAATGCACTTAGGAAAAGTGATGCAGAATCCTAGTTTAAAAACCTCCCAGTTTCTGCAAAATTTTTTTTTTTTTTTAGAAAAAAAGAGGCTGATGTTCAGCAAAATTACAGGATCTATGGCACAATGACATTTACTTTATATAGCAAGACGTAATAGAAATGAGATGACTAATAAATTGCTTTATTTCATTATTGATGACTCAGGAACTGGGCGAGGCTATGCTTACGAATGAAAGGTCTTTAAATTATGTCATCGGGTAAGATCAGAATTGTCAAGGACAGAGAAGTTGAGAGACCTGGGAGACACCTAAGTAGGGAAATATATGGGTGTGAAACTCAAGAGAGAGAAGTCTAGGCTACAGAAAATATTTTAGATTGTTTAAATGCTTTTGTTGTATTATATTATCTTTGGCAAATATTTAGTTCTTTCCCTCATCTAAAGAGAGAAATATACTTTCCTACCTCATTATGTGGGGCTTGGCCAAGTGACTTGCTTTGGACAGTAGAAACCATCAGTTGCAGTAGTGTGCCAGTTCTAATCCTGGCCTTAAGAGTCATGAAGTTTTTGTTGACCCCTGTTGCATTCCTGTCTGTTGCCACGGACACCACTGGTCCAAGGTGGGTGAGAACTATATGGGGCAGTCCTGAATAAAGCTTAGAAGCAATAGAGCCAGGCCAGCCTAGAAAAGGTAATAGCCAACCACCACATAGATATGTGATGAAGATAATGATTGTAGCTTTGAGCTTTTGAGTTTGGGAATGATTTGTTTTGCAGCATTATGGTGGCAATAGCTAACTTACTCAGTGCTGTTAACTTTATTCTTGAATTAGCATTATCTTCTAACTGAATCTCCTCATTCCCTCCTATTTATTCCTACCATACTATAGTATTTCTAATTGTGACTTTTGTCATAACTTTACTAATAAGAAACTGACAGAGCTGTGCAGATAGGTGAAGAGGGACCATAAAATGGTGGTCCCAGCATTATCAAATAAAGGAAGAATCCAAATTATGAAAAAAGCAGAATTTAATTTAATATAAAAATCTACTTAGCTGGGTGGGTGGAAAATATAATATTCAAGTATTATTCACAAGATAATCATGTGCAAATAATCAAGAGACTGCAATGTGACAATCAGACTTTCGTTAAGGGCAAGTGGAAATAATGTAAAAGAAAAATTTTTGGTAGAGCTTTTATGAGACTATGGATTCTCTTCTGACTCCCTCTGAATTCTCATGTTTTACCCATATCCCCCGATCCTGTGTAGGCAGAACATTAAAGTAGCATATAATTAAATATGATTGTATACTGCTTTCCTTGAAGGTTATGTTATTATATCCCCCTTTATCTATAACTTCTGTAAATTAATTTGGCCTCAGTCCAAAAGGCACTAATGCTTATGCATTAATAAACTTTAAAAGCCCTTAAGTCAATTTTAAAATCATTGAATATTATTTTCAAAAGAAATATGATTTTCTTGACTGTATTTCCTACAGCAAATAAAACACTTCTAAAAAAATTATTTGACAGAATCTTATAACTGTTATTGGACTATGATATATTCACTTAGAATTAAAATAGCCCTGTGTTTGTTACAGAATAGTTTAAACAAGTTTTTTCTATGTAAAATCTGGAACAAAGATGGTGTTACAGTTAGAACCTCTTTAACAGGGTACTTGGTATTCTAGCAGAACTACTGGATTTCCTAACAGGTGTCTCTCCAAAAACGCTTTCTGCTTCTAGCTTCCTAGCTCTAACTTGACTATCTTTTAAGTTCCCTATTCTGGTTAAGGGCAATATTACCTTCTCAACTGTTAAGATGTTTGCTAATAATTAGTCCTTACTCTCTTTCAGGAAACGAAATCTAATTAGCCACAAAATTTTTTAGAATTTTCCTTTTCAGTGTTTTTCAGAGATGTCCTTTTGTTTTCTGAGGTTGTGCTGTCTCAGATCTTTAGCACTTCTTAAACCACTGGAGGGACTGCTATGGTACATATATATGCTTAGCATTCTATAGAGAATGAATAAAGGAATGAATGAATGAATGGTTACTCCTTCTTTTTAAAACTCCTATGATTGCCATTTTTTATGGCATTAAACCCCAAATCTTTAGCACTGTGATCAGTCAAATCTCCAGGACATGATTTAATTACCTTTGCCATCTCGTCTCTCACTATATTCAAAAGAATACCTCGTTTTCCCCTCATAGGTAAAAATACACACTCACAAGGCTATGCTTTTTTTTGGTATTAGTACCTTGATCTAAAATATCTTTATTTAAATTTTCTATTTGGAAAAATTCTGCTTTTACTATAAGGCCCATCTCAACTCTATAGCTTAGTAATTAAGAGCCTAATCTTGGAAGTCAAACAGACCCATTTGAAAAAAAGTTATAGCAATTTCTTATAAAACTAAACATACATCTATTGTATGGCACAAGAATTTTACTCCTAGGAATTTGTTCCCCCAAAATGAGAAGACATAAAATTAAGTATGCAAGAATATTTGTAGCAAATGTATTCATAAAAGTCAAAACTGAAAATATCCTGTTAATAAGAGTATGGATAAGCATTGCATATTTATATTCATAGAAAAGAATTCTACTCAGTAATAAAAAGGAAATAAATTTTAAAACACAAATGCATCAAAAAGGTATTTTGCTCCATGAAAGTAGCCTTAATAAAAAAGCACCACTCTATGATTTTACTGAAAGTTTTAGAGAAGTGAAAATTGATGTATGTTGAAAAAACAATCAGAAAAGTGGTTGCCTCAGGGAAGTGGTGTAGGTGTAATATTACCTGTAAAGAGGCAGGAGTAAATATTCTGAAATGATGACAATCTTTTATATCTAGACAGGCAGTTGGGTTACACGGTTGTGTCAAAACTCACCAAATAATATACGGAAGATTTGGTAATTTTGTTTTATGGAAATTTTACTTCAAAATAAAAAAGAACTATAAACATAAATGAAAATACGCTAATGTGCTTAGAGAGGAAATGCACTGATGTATAACATTTATTTGGAAATTCTTCACTAAAATAAGATGGATTGAGGGATAGGTAGAATGATGGAGAGAGAGATTGATGTACAAAGACAACTGTTTCTCTATACACAATATCTTGATGCCAAAGACATGGGTTTTTCATACCAAGCAATTTTCTAATTTTCTGTGGACATCAACTCCATATCTTATAATTAATTCAATTGTTACACTAACTACCAGGAGATGGTACAGACCCCACAGGTTAAGGGCTCAGTCCCACAAGCCTTTTCCCCACTTGAGATACCAGTCACAAGTATTAGGTGCCCAGGGTAACCATATCTCTGTCCAATTTGGCTACAAATTGGGACTTCCTACAACCCCCTTCTCATGTTTGATAATTTTCTATAATGGCTCACAAAACTTAGGGAAACACTTTATTTGTTTTTACTGGTTTATTGTAAAGGAAACTATAACAAATAGCCAGATGAAGAGGTACACAGGACAAGGTCTAGAAGGTCTGGAACACAAAAGCTTCTGTACTCATGGAGTTGGGGTGCACCACCCTGAAGGCACATGGATACATTCACAATCTGGAAGGCCCTGAATCCCATAGTTTGGGAATTTTCATAAGGGTTTCATCACATAGAGATGATTTATATTAACTTATTGTCCAGCTTCTTTCTCCTTCCCAGAGAATAGAGGGTAGGGATGAAAGGTCCAACCATCTAATCATGTCTTGGTATTTCTGCTGACCAGCCTCCACCTGAAGCTATCCATAGGCTAATTCTCATTAGAACAAAACATGGTCTTATTACCCAGGAAATTCTAAGGAATTTAGGAGCTATGTGTCAGAACCTGGGGTCAGAGACCAAATATGTATTTCTTATTATGTCACAATACATGACAAAGCATATGCAGTGAAATGCTAATGATAGAATCTAAATGGTGGGTATATCAGTGTAAACTAGAAAATTCCTCTAATTTTTCTGTATGAAATTTTTTATAACAAGTTTTAGACAAAATTAGTTTTAGAAGTTATAGATTATTCTTATTCAAATCAGTTATTCCTCTGTTGGTTGCAAAATGGTATTTTTTTCTAAGTCCCTCATTCCATCCACATTTATTGCTTGGTATTTTATAATCAGAAAGACCTTTTCTTCTCCCATAATTATCAATTTCTTTATTGTGAGCATGACCTCATGTATTCTTATTCTGTTTATTGAGTTACATCATATTACCTTTATTATTAATTTTCAAGCTCAAAATTCCCCATATTTAGCAAAGTGAAAATCTTTCATGCTATTTTCTGTCTCCTTTTGATATGTTCACATTTCTATTCAATCACTTCTGGCACAAGATTTTTCCAAGCTCATCTTGTATTATGTCTTTATCCCAGACCTAGATGCAGACATTACTTTCAGAAACATTGATTCTTTTAAGTGGAGAGTGATATTTAGAAAGCAAGACTTGCTAGGTATGCTTATTGCCAGGTGTATCTTTGCTTCTAGGCCTTTCTGGTAGAATTTTATAAATTTTTTATTTAAATTAATATATATTGTAATATATAAATAAATTTTATATTTAAATTTATGTAAAATATATATTTAAATATAATATTTATATAATTGTACTGAATGTTTCTTTAAATATGCAATTTAAAAAGAATATATATATATTTGGCAAATTGGAAATCTTTTGAGCAATCTTCTGTTTCCTTTTGAATGTCCTTTTGAATGATACTTACAATTTAGGGGCTTCTTTACAGTTTTTGACTTCTTTGATGTTGTCCCTCATTGCATATTTTTATCACCCTTCTCCACTAGTTAAAAACTCTGCTTCCCAACAACATTAGTGCATTAATACATTGTTCAAATCTATAATGCTCTATATATGTGTAAATCAAGGGAGGATTTTTGGGTAAGATCATGATGTGAATGCAGGCAATTAACAACTCCTTGGATCCCCACAGCAATGATCAAAGGGAATTTTAAAGAAGAAATTTCTGAATATGATCTCAAATCTAAAGAAGGATGCTAAAAAAAAAAAAAAAAGACTGTGGGGAATTTTAACTAGATATACCAAAGGAAGACACACAGAGAGGATTCTTTTTCTCCTTCAAAATGTTGCATCACTTGAAAATAAGGGAGAATACTTTTTTAGAACATCCTAAGTGCACTCTGACTTGTACAGCAAGGGGTAAAATCCCCAATGAACTATGAGGCAGAGATGTCAGTCATTTATCTTTCTTTAAATATATATATGCATGAAACTGCATAAATTTGAAAGCAGCTGCACTTTCAGCCACAAGCCAACAGACAGAAACTTTCAGAAAGCTGAAAGGGCATTTGGGGAGAGTTGCCAACATTGAGGCAGCAACACTAGGAAAAAATTTGAGTACAGCACCACTTTGAAACTGGTGAGATTCTTTCCTTGTTAACAACAACAAAAGACAAAAAAAAAGAAAGGAAAATTAATTGAGCTTTAAGGAGTCATAAATAGAAAGACAAATGAAATCAATAAAGGCAGGAGAAGGGTGCAACAGAGTTAAAGTCAAATTTAGTAAACTAGGAAATAGATAAATCAATAAAATATTTAAACAAGTTAAAGAGCTGGGTCTTTCACAAAGTAAAACTTTCTCCATGCATTAATAATTTTAAACGTGCTTGTGTGGTTTGTCTTATATTCTTGCCCTTCCTCTTTGCCTGCATAAATAGGCATCTACTACGGAGGACATGGTCCCCGAGCCTTGGTTCCAGAATAAGCCACATTAAGTACGTTTGTCATGACATAAAACTGACAAACAGGGAAATTGACACAAGAAGAAGGTTCTGACATAAAGCAAAACAAATAAACAAATAACAACAACAAAAAAACTAATGCATGTGGCATTGGCTTGGGATTGGGTAGTAAATTGATAGTGAACAGATTTTAGAGACTGGAAAAATGGCACAAATTATACAATGATGAATATTTTGTAAATCTGCCACATATAATAATATAAAAAAACAGATTATGTATCTAATGAACCTGTGGTTCTGGGAAATTAATTTATAAATAGAATGTTATGAAATTTTTGGTATTAATTGCATTGATAAGTTACCTTCCAAGAAAAATTGAGTTCAAGGAAGAATCATTTTCAAGAAAGATGAAATAGAAAAAGAGACAGTTCAGAAATTCCAAAACTTGCAGTATTTGGAGATATAACTCTTTCTCTTTTCCAACTGGCAAAAGAAAAAAAAATGTTTTGAGCAACTTCAGTGAACAAAATGAGGACATGACTGACCATCACACCTGTTGTTTTAAACTTGGATTTAATTATTTGTATATCCTCCATCCTTTCAGTTGAACACAATTTCTCTGGAAAAGAGATCAAAGACATGATCCCACAGACATCTGATAAGCAGCTCAAAGTACTTAATATAATTAAGTCAAAAGAAAAAGGCATGTCTTATAAGAATTGTGAATGTGGCTGTTAATACTATTAATACATAGAGCTGATTAGAAGCAAATACATTTTTAAAAATATTTTGAGAGTTATACTTCTAGAAGTGTCAACCTGTATAGTTAAAGAGACAGATTATTTTAGGCACAAAGCCCTCCATTTCAGGTGTGGCCAAAGATGATCATAAAAAAGGAGACATTAATTAAAGAGTAGGGAACCCAGAAGCCATGGAGAACAAAAGACAAGGGTGCTACTTTCAGAGAGCAGAACCATAACCTCTAAGTATTAATAATATTTCTTTGATCGGTGTGGGAACACTTAACAAAGTTAGTTCGGCGAAATTTCAAAATTGCTTTGAGCCATTTGCTACTCTAAATATCAGTGCTTATCATAGCTATCTTGTCCCGAGTCTGCCATTATATATAGGATTTGTGTTATAGAGGTTGCGGGGAGGAACGCCGAATAATAGGTATCTTCCTCCCATTTCCCTCCCACCAATGTTTCCAGATCAAGAGCAGCCACATCTGAGTTTGACTTGCTTTGGACAATGAAAAATGAAAGGTATAACATGTACCACGTATAAACAGCAGCTGTATCTGTAATTGCATGGTTTGGTTAGGCCTCTTGTTCTTCTCTTCCCATCTATTCCTAAGTGAATAGGTGTTTCCTGAAGGTAATTTGCGCCTTCAGGCAAGGCCCCTGTATAAGACACATGGAGCACAGTGGAGCGGAGCCAAGTAGAGCTAAGTGAACTACAGTCATAGGAGTGTAACATGAGTGAGAAAGAAATTCTTATTGTGATGTAAGCAACGGAGATTCTTGGGTGTTTAGATGTGCAACAAGGTTGACTAATACAGGCTCCTATCCCTAACTAGGTAATTAGGTCAGGAAGGTGAAGCCCTTATGAATGGGATTAGTGTTCTTATGAAAAGAGACTCTAGAGCTTGCTTTCTCTCTCTTTGATCTCTGCTGTATAAGGATGCTGCAAAGACATCTGTAGACAAGAAAGCAGGCCCCCACCAGACGTTGGATCTGCCAGCACCGTGCTCTTGGACTCCCAGACTCCAGAACTATGAGAAATAAATGTTTGTTGTTTATGGTACCCAGCCTATGGTAATTTGTTACAGCAGCCAGAGCTCACTAAAATACAAGCTTAGAGGGGAAACTGATTTTTAAAGTATAAAATAATATTATGCACAAAACTATGTTTGAAATTTCTTTGAGATAATGATTTCTGAAAAAAAAAAAATTCCTAAACTGCTACAGAAAAGAAGAAAAACTAAACAGGCAGATTTGTTTTTTAGGAAATCTTGGAAAAAAATGTGAAAGAATTACCTCCCAAGACTAGTAGGCCCAGATGGTTTTACAAGCTAATTTATTTCAATCTTTCAAAGAAGAGATACTTCCAAGAAGATATATCTATGCTATTCAACAATTTAGTAAAATATAAAATATCCCTAGTTCATTTTGTAAAAATCAGCATAGCCATAAAAACATCTAACAAAAATATCACCCAAAAAATAAAATAAAATAAAAAAAGGAGAGAGAGAAAGAGGCTCATGAAAAAATCTTGGTTATGGATAGAAATACTTTGTTGGGTTGGCCGTTGTCAATTCCATATTGCCATTACTTCCTCCTCCTGTAGTGGGCACCCAGGTTCTTAAGGCTTGTCAATAAGAGGAACGTGCGTGTACTTTGGAAAACAGAAGTGCAGTGCAAGCCACCATTCCCAGAAGGTCACACAATCAGATGCAGTGGCTTCTTGGACTTCCCTGTGAGCTTAGGAATCTCCACCTGCCACATTGCTTGAAGCTGAAGTTGTTATGAATATTTGATTCTTTAGCTGTGGCATTGCAGACCTTCACTCCCCTAATTCCAATTTCTTCAAAATTTTTAAAGTTCTACTTTCTATATTAAATATTTTATTCCTGTGATATTTATAGTGGCTCTGCTTTGCTGACCAGACCAAGACTAATAAAAATGTTCATACTAGAATTGTTCTATAGGAGAACAGACCTTAAAGAAACGAGTCTGGAATTGATTCTAGAATCTGTTTACATTGAAAGGTTTTAGTAATTTTTCTGACAGTGGTAAATGAGATTTGAATAGTCTATATAATATTAGAAAAGAGACTAAAGAATAGTGACAAAACTGAGTCCGGGAAGTGTCACTGAAGTATGAGTTGGGGGACTGAATGTAAGTAATAGGGGCTACAAGTGCAATATTTGAACCTTGTAGATACCTGATCTAGATTTCGACTGTTTCTGCCCCTTCCTTAGATGCCCATGAATGATATAGCCCCTTTCTCACTGCAATGCACATCCACCCTCTATCTCTGATTCTCTTACAGTGAGTAACTTTGCCTTTTTTTTATTCAGGGGTTCATCAAACAACAGAGATTATCATACCTATTTTACTAATTTACAATGTTATCATTATAATTTTTGGACAATTCTTTGTGGAAGATTGTATAATGCAATTTTAATTACCTATCCTTCCTGTTGGGGAAATTTGGAGGAATCAAGGAATCTTTCCCAGGGTTTTTAATTCTCTAGGTCTCACTCTTTTTTGCATGTGTTTTGCAGTGAAGAAATGCTGGAGTTGAGAGGGGAGGGCCACATGGCAGCATATGGGGGTCTGTGAAGGAGTACACAAAAGTATGTATTTGATAGTAAGCAAACTGCTTATGGAATTAATATACCCTTAGTAGCTTTTGGCTTAGTATTAGCATCTATTAAGCTAAAGAGGCAGCAGGGAATCAGGAAAGATTAACTTTAGGATTGGAAGAATTTTAGGCACAAGTTTCTCTGCCTTAGCAGCTTCCTGTGCCCCATACTTGGAATGAGAACAGCAGTAATCCATAGATCTTGAAGGGATCATGTGAGCAGGACAATGGATATCTTAGTGATTATCTCTGTAGACAGGAAACCCAATAATTAGAGGATATTTTCTCTTGTGCATGGGGCCTACATGAAGTCCCCAAATCCTTGATATAAAGATACAGGATTGAGGTGGGTGTACAGAGGATGCTTCGGGATTGTAAGGAAGCCCCAAGAATGAATGAGTTATACTTTTTTGACCAGCTAAATTGTATGCAAGCTCAGAGTCAGAAATGAAGTTAATTTATAGAAAATAAGAGATGTAGTTACAGTAGTCCTCCGTTATCTGTGGTTTTGTTTTCCATAGTTTCAGTTTCACTTGATCAACTGTGGTCCAAAAATATTAAGTGGAAAATTCTAGAAATAAAAATTCATAAGTTTTAAATTGCACGCTGTTCTGAGTATTGTGATGAAATCTCTCACTACCTACTCCGTCCTGGCTGGGACATGAATCACTCCTCTGACCAGTCTTCATGCTGTATACATTACCTGCCCATTAGGCACTTAGTAGCTGCCTTGGTTACCATATTGACTGTCGTGGTATGGCAGTGCTTGTGTTCAGGTCACACTTATTTGGCTGTTTAATGGTTCTAAAATGTAAGAGTAGTGATGCTAGGAATTCAGGTATTTGAAAGAGAAGCCCGCAAAGTGCTTCCTTTAAGTGAAAGGGTGAAAGTTCTTGACTTAATAAGGAAAGAACAATTATATACTGAGGTTGCTGAGATGTACTGTTAGAACGAATATTCTATCCACGTAATTGTGAAGAAGGAAAAAGAAATTTATGCTAGTTTTAATGTTGTACCTCAAACGGCAAAAGTTACTGCCACAGTGCATGATAAATGCTTAACAGATGGAAAAGGCATTAAATTTGTGGGTATTCCAATTGACAGCAATCAGGTTTGGTACTATTTATGGTTGTAGGCATCCACTGGGGGTCTTAGAACTTATCCTCCAGGATAAGGGGGGACTACTGTACTGCCAAATGGGGTCTGATAAAAATAGGCAATTTACCCAGTGACATTCTAGCATTTGCCAAATTTGGATTTGGGAGTTGGTAGAGTAGCTATTTACTGCTTCCCTAAAAGTATACACTGAACCCCTGTATACCAGAATGACTGGGATTCCAAGTTCTCTAGTCTAAAGGCAATTTCTGAATTAGTAGACTAGTGACCTACAAGTCCAGTCCTATTACATTACTTGTGGGATGGGCGCCAAGGATGAAGTCCAGGAATATCACTAGGATGCCAGAGTTTACCATTATGCAGGGGTGATGATCTCCATTCATCTTTGAGTCCTCATGACTCCTAATTCCACCATTAGCTGATAAAGTCAGGCCCATGTTCAGGCTTTTCCCACTAGCATTACTTGCCAGACCCTCAAATTTTCTTTCTTTTTTTTTTTCCTCAGGATACTTATTATGTATGCTTTTTTCATAGACTGTTTTCTTTCCACTTAGTGCATCACATTTATTCTGACATAAAATTTTTAAATATCATAACATTTTAAAATGGCTGCATATATTCAAAACTATAGAAGTAAAAATTAATTTAACGACTTCTCTACTGAAGATTGAAACAACTTTCATGTTCCTCGTAGTCTAGAAGTTAACAGCACAAATTCTGGAAGACAAGCTGCCTAGCTTCTTTCCAGATATGTAACCTTGGGAAAATTACTTGGCCTCTTTGTGCTACTGTTGGCACATTATTTTTTCTTTCTTTCTTTCAGGATATTATGGGGGTATAAACATTTTGGTTACATGTTACAACTTTGCAACACCCAAATCATGATTTGGGATGTGTCTTTTCCCCCCTATAATGCTCACTGCATCCATTAGTTGTGAGTTTACCCACCCCCAACTCCCTAATCCCTGGAGAATATTACTACCATGTGAGCACCATAGTGTTGATCAGTTAGTGCTATTTGATGGCGAGTATATGTGGAGCCCATTCTTCCGTTCTTGTGATACCTCACTTCGGAGGATGGGCTCAAGCTCTATCCAGGAAAATGTAAGAGGTGCTAGATCACCGTCGTTTCTTATAATTGAGTAATATTCCATTGTATACATACACCAAATTTTAATAATCCACTCATGAATTGATGGGAACTTGGGTTGTTTCCACATCCTTGCAATAGTGAATTGTGCTGCCATAAACATGCGGGTGCAGATATCTTTATCATAAAATGTTTTTTGCTCTTTTGGGTAGATGCCTAATAGTGCTATTGCTGGATTGAATGGAATTTCTATTTTTAGCTCTTTGAGATATCTCCAAATTCTTTTCCACAGAGTTTGCACTAATTTGCAGTCCCACCAGCAGTGTAAGAGTGTTCCTGTCTCCCCACACACTCGCCCGTATTTGCTGTTTTGGGATTTTTTTGACAGAGGCCAATCTCATTGGGGTTAGGTGATATCTCGTTGTGGTTTTGAGTTGCATTTCTCTAATGATTAGAGATGTTGAGCATTTTTTATTCTTTGCTTTCAAATTACTGTGGAAAAAAATCAGTACAGGTTGGGGTAAAGATAATTTATTACTTTCCAAAATGTCAAGAATTAGTGCCTTTGTATCCTGTGAGATATCTGATCACAGCAACTTGTGCTTCTTTGTGATAGCGATTGAGTCAAAGTTGCAAGAACCTATAATTTTAGGCTTGAAAGTTGACTCAGATGGGTGAAAATATTTATTTTGCCTTTGCTCTCATGGGCTCTCATAATGAATTAAATGCAAGGCTCTCTTTCTTGATTATTGCTTTAGAAAGAAATTGTCATGCCTCATTACTCATTTTCAAAAAGAGATGATAGCACACTTTATTCTAGGATTTTTATGTATGGCTAATGTCTAGAAAACTCAGCAGAGTAATTCTCTGCGTGCAAGGTGAAATTGATTGAGCGAATTGGATACCTCTGAAAGCTCATCAATTGTGGCCTGAAAACTTCATAGAAGAGTGCACACAAGAACCCAATGGGAAAGTATAAATCTACCACCAGAGATGTAAAACTCCACCCAGGGGCTTATCTCAGATTGATCTAAGAACCGTGGTGTTCCATAGGTAATTTTTTAATACTAAGTAGTATAAATGACCTGTGGGAGGTGGAAGACATGTGAAAAACAACCAAAAATGTAATCTGAAATTTATAAGGAATGTCCAACTTAAGGAAGCCAAATTATAGGCATTTAAAAGCCAGGCATAAATGAAGTTTCAGGTGTGAGTTTTGAAGAGTCTCTGATAAGATATGACATTAGTTACAGGACAAGTTCTGCACCTCAGGAAAGTGTGCAGTGGGAGAACACTGGACTTGATGTCAGAAGCGCTGGTTCCGGTATCTCCTCTGTGTAGACAACAGACGTACAATGTGTGTTTGCGCAATGGGCTTTTCCACTCCCTCCTCCTTGAGAGGAGCTCCTTCTGTGTGGGGTTCAAGGGAGGCAAACCCTTCGGGGGTATGTCCTGTTTGGCCCTCCAAACCCAGTCTCCACCCTTTCCCACCCTGCTCTGGACCCCGGGAGGACCCAAGTCTGGCCTGTGCTATCACCTCCTTGGCATCCTGGCATCCTGGCATCCAGCTGGGCTTGTCCAAGGGGAGTCACCAGTAGAAGAACCACAGGCAGGAGGGAGGTGAGTTTGGGGAGTTTATTCCCCCGCCTCCTTCTCCTGTCGGGAGGCCCTCCCGGGTTCTGGTAACTGCCCCTCCTTCTCCCTGCAGACCTAGGGAAGGTAAGAGCAGCCCAGGATACTGTATCATCCCTGCTGCTGTCCCTAAATCCTCTCCTGTGCCTCGACAAATAATCCATTTCTTAAGCTCTTCTCAAATGACCCACGTTCAATGTGCCATTGATTTTCTGTTGGGACCTGGCTGATGTCCCTTCCTTGACACTCAGCTCCACCAGTGGGCTGGGCCCGGTGGTTCTAGACCTAGATCATCCAAACAGCTTGTGCTCCAGATGAGAATTGAGCTCCTCTTTCTTGAAGCAAGCAGGAGATTAGTGTAGATTTGCATTTGGAAAGAAAACTCAGGCGCAGGGTAAAGAAAGATTGGGAAGATGGCAAGACCGGAGGTAGGGAGACCAGTTTTTTCTTATGCCTACTATATGCCAAGGGCTGTGCTAGATCCTGGGAATGAATATAAACATGAACAAAAAGTGGCAGCTACAGCCTAGAGAACTTGTTGAATCCAAAGTGTTATTATTACCTGGACCTGGACTGGTCCTCATTTGGGACGTTGACACCATTTGCAAAGTCAACAAGGATTTGAATGTCCTATGCAGAAGTTTCTGGATTATTGTTCTGAAGTCATATTTAGAGAGACCAGAATACTCCAGCTCTGGAGGCGTGGTTCACTGGCTATTTCAGTCATTACAGGAACAGTGCGTTGTCCAATTCAATCTTTGCGACAGCCAGAGAAGGAAGGTTCTGCTATTCCAATTTCACACAAGAGGAAACTAAGGCCCAAGATCACACAACCAGAAAGAGGGAGGGCTGCAACTCAAACCCAGGTAATTCTGAGTTCTATTCCTTTGACCCTGACCTCCATCCTATACTGTTTCTCCAATCTTTTTAGGAATAATCACTTAAAATTACCAAGAAATAGCTTTGCAGGAAAATGGGAAACCCCCATAGCATTCACACCTCAGAAGACATTATCAACATGAGCAGTCAGGCACGTGTTCAGTATTAACGTATCAAGCCAAGTTGTTCTTCATGCTGTTCAGGGATGCTATTACATATGTCTCAACAAAGAGGGAGTCCTAGCACAGTCTGGTGAAGCTCTAATCTGCTTTTTATTGTACCCAGAATATCGCGCGGACAGCTGGAGGTCCCCCAGCTCAATCAGGCACAGCCCTTGGTGTTCCATCGGCAGTTCGTTATCACTAGTTATGACCGAGCTACCACACACTTGGCAATGAAGTGCATATGATGTTCTCTTTATCAGTTGCATTTGCCATCAAACCAAGGAGTTGTAAAGCCCAATGCACTCAGGTTTTAGTCAGACGTGTGTGTTTAGTATGGATTAGAGCGGCCTGTCTGCACCTGTTTCTCATCAGCACGAGGACTCACTGGCTTCTCTCTGGAAATTGAGGGACGGTGTTTGCTGTGCTAAAACTTACGCTTGGTTTGGAGCATCTCACTTCATTCAGATGCCTAGTGGTTATGCATGAGGACATTAAGTCCTAGGGATGGAGCAGGAATAGGTCCAATTAGGAGAGAAAAGGAAGATGTCTCAGACATTTGCCCTGCACACAGTGGAAGTACTTTGGCAGGACATTGACATGTCAGAGGTGACAGAGCCTCCCACAACTGCTTGACATTTCCATCGACTGCAGGGATCCTGGGCTGCCCTGAAGGCACAAAAATGGAAAAACAAAATATTCTAGGATTTTTCATGGGAAATCTTCATTTTCAAGAAAGACGCACAATTGTAGTCACTGAAATGTAAATATAGCCACTGAAATGAAAACAAAATGGGTCCTGCCTATTACAGTGTCCAGAATTTTCCATATACCTATTTGGTTGTGGCCCCGAACATCACTGTTCCTTGTCAACCCCAAATCAGACTCCAGGCCTAAAAGCCCTCAAGCAAGACACACAGAGGTAGATTGTCGGTAGCCACGTAGAATGATGCAATTTACTGATTTTGTAGATGCAAATATTAGGAATCTTTAAGAAAACATTTAAACCTAACATGGAGGGAGAGAACTTTTAACTAAGCAATTGCATTTAGATTTATTATAGAAGGTAGGGAGAATATGATCAGTGTATATATAATGAAATCAATAGATAATTCCAATATACATTAAGCTCTAGATTGCATTGAGATTATTTTTCAAATGTAAGATTTGCATTGCTAGAGTACCTGGTAAGAGATGCATTAGGGGAATCTATAAAACATTTTTCATTTACAAGATGACAATAATTCTCTGAGCTAATGTAAAGCCACAGATGTAATCCCAAGTTTAACACAGTAATGAAATCCTAAACACCATGAAGCAAAAAGCTGTTTCCTGTGCACTTTTTCAGGATATAGTGGTTTTTTTGGTTTTGGTCTTTTTTTTGGGTGGGGGGGGTCTTCAACTTTCCTTTTAGCCCGACATCTGCCCCCTGAATCCGTGATAATTACTAGGAAAACATAAGACTAGAGCCGACAAAACTCACAACCATCTTCAACGGCCAAGTGCAGCAAGTCCTACCTGAGGAACACACAGAATCCCAAGGGTCCTGCTGGAAGTGGAGAACATAAGGACAGGAAAGCCTTTTCTAAAAATTTATCTCAGCTGTCCAAAACTTAAACCTTCCCCAGGCTTAATTATAAACCTCTTTTCCTATAACTGTGGAAACTGTGCTGTCTTCAAGCATCTCAGGGACCTTGAGACCTCATAAAATGAGAGCTCTCCAGAGGTCAAGTGCAGTATAAATCTCCTTAAGCTTGCAGCACTCGCTCTGAAATTTGTTATTATAAATAATCCGTGGAAGACCTGCCCTGCATGCTCAAGTGACATTTGTTCATGATTTGAATGTCTTTGCTATAATTCAAGGAGGTTTTCGATGTAGTCATACAAAATGTGTAGGTCAGAAACATGAAAATCAAGTCTGGCACCTCCAGAGGGCCAAAAGAGAAAAACGTCACTTAGTGCTTGCCTTACTTGGTAGTGTCTGGTCTTTCTTCCGCCAAGAGCACACCAAGAACCGAGAACACAGCATGAGACTGCCAAACCCAACGTTAATATATATAACTGTTGCTTCTCTAACATTTGCGTTATGTGAGGACCCAAAACTCTGTTTTCTCTTCTTTCCATATTGCAACTTATGCTCGAATCACTGCTGACTGTATTCTGTGTTCCTACAGTATTTTTAAAAATACTCATTAGCTACCTAATAAGGAGATCCTATTGGGTCTGTCTCTGTGCTGAGAGATATTATCTGTTGGGAGGTTCTAGGAGTGACAATGTTATTTCAAATTGGGTTGGTATAAATATTATATTTTTGACTGATGCAGCTCCAGGTTTTCAGTCTGTCATTTGCCTGGCCTGACAGTTTCATTGTCAGCTCTTCTTCCAAATGCAGCTGATCAGCACTTCTCACTTTAGGGTTCTGTAATTGCTCAGGATATACCTCAGTAATTTTAAGCACCTGCCTTACCACCTGGTGTAGAAAAACCCATAAACCACTCAAGAGCTCTAAAGGGTCCCTCATTCACTGTGCCGCCTCCTTCATTGTGAAGATAAACAGCCTCTCTCCACTCCGTTTAACTGAAATCAGTGACACATCTCAAAGTTTAAGCTCCAGGCCTTCTTACCCTCATTTCACATGCATGGCCTACTTAGCTATACATTTAAAGATTTTAAGTGACTTATTTACCTTTACCCTTTTGGGGAAATAATCCAGGATTTTTTACTTAGGAGCCAATTACATCCCAAGAAACTGATATTTATTTTCCCTTTGAATGCGAGGTAAATGTCTCTCTTGGGTTCTGATTGAATTCATACTATTATTGATGGGGTACCAAGAAAGTTTAGGGCAGAATGTTTAAAAGACATATGGAGAACATCCAAAAGAAAATAATGAAAATAAATAAAAGGATGCAGAAACAAGACTTGTAAAAGGATAAATGAACTGAGACAAAAAGGCTGAGATGACAGTCCCTCATGCTACACGTCTCACTAATGTGAAAATGGCAAGTACTTATAAACATTCATTTACAGAAGTTATTTAGCATCTATTCAGAAGTCTTTCTGTCCCTGGTCCACAACACCATTGTCATCAATCTCGAAGATGTGTTTAATTCCCCTTAGTTTATAGAAGAAATCTACCAATTGTGATAGATGTTTTAGGACAAAGAAAATGCCATGCTCAAGTGATTTCCCGGGGACAGGGGGTCTGCCATGGACCCTGGACATCCCCACATGTCCTTGCTGAGTTTGCCAAACTTCAAAGTCTAACCATCCGCTAGTACTGAGGAGTCTCTGTAGTCGGTCACACGGACAGTTGTATAGGTCCAAGCAACCGCAAGGGAACTACCCTGGGTGCACTCAGTCCCCAGGGGAGGGAGACTGGCTTGTTGCTGTTTGCTAAACAACGTGCTGAGCCCTTGGCCCCAGGTTTCTTGGCCACGGTGCAAACTATTGCAAGCATAGTCACCATCTGATCCCATCAAATCATCCTGCGGACGTGAAGCGGGAATGCTCCTGCTGGTTGCTATGCTGTGATAAACTACCTTGCTCTAATCCATCAAGTCTTATTGTTTATTTGCAACACCTATATAGTTTTGCCAGGTTTACTCTTTGCCTTTGAGGTAGAGGTTCCTTCCCAACATGAGCGAACTTTAATAAAAAAATAATGTCAATATTGCACAAATTCTTTCAAAATATAAAGGTAGAGAAAATGCTTCCCAACTCACTTTATGAAGCCAGCATAAAACTAATGCCAAAATCTGACACTTTAGAAGGAAAAAAAAATTGCAGACAAATATCTCTCATGATCATAAATGAAAAAACCCTCAACAAAAGGTTCAAAAAAACAATAAATGTTGGCATGGATGCACAGAGATAGGAACACTCATACACTGCTGGAGGGACTGCAAACTAGTACAACCTCTGTAGAAAGCAATATGGAGATACCTCAAAGAGCTACAGGTAGAACTACCATTTGATCCAGCAATCTCATTACTGGGCATCTAGCCAAAGGATAAAAAGACATTCTATAAAAAAGACATCTGCACGCGAATGCTTATAGCAGCACAATTCACAATTGCAAAGATGTGGAAACAACCCAAGTGCCCATCAATACATGAGCGGATTAATAAAATGTGGTATATGTGTACCATGGAGTACTATTCAGCTATAAGAAACAACTGTGATCTAGCA